>BLKR01004804.1:15000-97286 GCA_011170035.1 Teleogryllus occipitalis | reverse complement strand
GGATCCCTCAAGGAAGCGTTATTGGACCTCTCCTGTTTCTCGCATTTGTGAATGACCTGCCAGACAATTTATATTCAAAGGTACGGCTATTTGCAGATGACTGTATAATATATCGAGTTATTCAATCAAATGTAGACGAGGACATTTTGCAGGGTGATCTAGACAGATTACATTTTTGGGCGAAAAAAAATAACATGACAATAAATAGTTCGAAAAGCAAAACCATCACGTTTGGTAGGGGCCGCAAATACAATGAAACTCAATACCGTTTAGGCAACGAAAACATTCCAAGAGTCGTGTCTTGTAAGTACCTGGGGATAATTTTTGATAGCAAATTGAGTTGGGAAAATCATGTAAACTGTGTCGTAGGGAAAGCCTGGAGGTCCTTGCATTTTACTATGCAAATACTAAAAAAGAGTACTGCGAAAGCGAGAGAATTAGCTTATTTATCTCTAGTTCGTCCATTAATGGAATACGGGGCTGTTTGTTGGGACCCTTATAGAAATTCCCAAAAGGAATATTTGAATAGAGTACAGAGAAGAGCGTATACACTTGCTTTCCGAGGGAATAGGAAGAATGTTGAATGGGAGTCTCTAGAAATTAGGAGAGTTAAGGCAAGACTCTGTGCCCTGTACAAAGCGTATGCCGGTTATCCAGCTTGGAAAAATATCTACATCCGATTGGGTAGACCTTCGTACTTTAGTAGGGGGGATCACAAGCACAAAATTCAGTTTAGGCCACAGAGAACAGATGTTGGAAAATTTTCATTTACAAATAGAACAATAACGGACTGGAATAAATTACCTGCGACAGCCTTGGAACCCTTTCCTCTAGGTGTTCAAAGATTTAAAAATAAATTAACTAATGGTATTTGTAAACTTTATTAATTTAGTAAGTTGGATTATTATATCAGTTATTATTTGATTATTATTGATATTTTTATTGCTATTATTGTGTTAATTACTATTAAATGCGTTCCTGTTCTAAATATATAATTATATTCAAAGTAGTATTGTATTGAAGTGTGGTGAAGTGTTGTGCAGTGTAGTGCAGTATAGAAGTAGAAAGAGAAGTGAATTTCAAATGTGAAGTGAAGTGAAAGTGAAGTGAAGTGAAGTGAAGTGTAATTAAAAAGTCGTGTAATCTTGTATTTAATAGTTTCAAATAACTGTGCAGGTCAACCATAAAATGTAGTTAAGGCTATTATTGTTAGCATATTATTATTATTATTATTATTATTATTATTATTATTATTATTATTATTATTATTATTATTATTATTATTATATTTTTCTGTACTTTTCTCAGAAAGCATTGAGAACCATTCATCTATTCATACGACTTAGGCTCTAGCAAATGCAACTGGTAATGACAGATCTGAGGAAAGACGGAGAAGAGATTCATCTTTGTCCGTCGATCAATTTAAGAATTTTCGCACAATATGGCAAGTCTGTAGGATTAAAGCTTTTTGGATGGTTATGCAGATTCCTTTTGATAATCCTATTTTTGTAAGACCTGAAGCAAATCGGTCTGTCACCACTCCTGTGGCTGAGATGATTATTGGCACTATTTCAACCTTACTCAGTTGCCAAACATGTTGGATTTCTGCTGCCAAATTCTGGTATTTTGAAATTTTCTCCGATTCTGTCTTATTCAGATTTTTTGTCAGTGGACAGCCTACATCTATGATTGTTGCATACTTTTGTATTTTATTGATCACTACTATGTCCGGGCGATTATAATCCACAGTTTTATCAGTGACAATAGGCCTATCCCAGTAGAGTACTATTTCACTATTTTCTATAACCGGTGAAGGTGAATATTTGTAAAATGGTGGAGGGTTCTCAATTAGTCTATAATTTGATGCCAATTGTCTATGGATAATTTTGGCTACTTGATTGTGCCTCCCAAGATATGCAGTGTTGGCAAGAACTGGGCAACCTGCAATCACATGGTCGATGGTCTCATTTGGTTGATTACACATTCTACAGACGTCTTTTATACTGTTCTTCAGTATGTGTTTATCATAATTGCGTGTTTTTATTACCCCATCTTGAATTGCTATTATAAATCCTTCAGTTTCAGGAAATAAATATCCCATTTTCAACCACAGGAGAGAAGAGACTTTATCAACTGATGGGTTATTTAAGAGATTAGGATACTTTCCATGAAGGGTCTTGTTCTTCCAATCTGTCTGCATGTTACATATCTGGGAAACAATTTCAGTGTTGGTTTCAGTCTTCTGGAGATTTAGAGCTGAATAGTTTGCATCTACAGCAACTACATTCTTCAGTAACACACTATCCGAGGCGTGAAAGTACATTCGCATTTTCTGTTCTTGTGACCTGCACAGATTGAAGATATTAAGCAGGCCTCTACCTCCTTGGTTTCTGGGAAGATAAAGCCTTTCGACAGCGCTCTTGGGATGATGTATTCTGAATTTTGAGAGGGTGGTTCGAGTAATCGTATCCAGTTCCCGAAGGTCTGTGTCTGAATATTTCAGGATACCAAAGGAATATGTCAATACTGGGACAGCATAGGTGTTAATAGCACTTATTAGATTCCTTGAGTACAATTTTTTGTTCATCAACTTTGTGATTCTTGATTTGTACCTTTCCTTGAATATCGACTTCATATTTGTGTGGTTCACTCGTCTATTTTGTTGGATACCAAGGTATTTATAAGTGTCGTGGTACAAAAGCTGTCGAAAATCACAAGTTTCATCAGGTACTTTGACCAATTTACCATTCTTTAGGTGTATTTCGGCACATTTATCAAATCCAAAGGACATACCAATGTCTTCACTAAATACCCGCGTCACATGTTTCAGCGCTTTCAGGTGGTTTTGGCTCTCGGCAAACAGTTTAAGATCATCCATAAATAATAAATGGCTGATTCGGGAGGTAGGATCTCTCAGTCGGAGTCTGTACCCTAGACATTCCTTGTTTAGAAGCTGTGATAGGGGATTTATAGCTAAACAAAACCATAGAGGACTCAATGAATCGCCTTGAAATATTCCTCGACGAATATCAATCTTAAATGTACAATTCTCCAAATTAATCTCCGTGCACCAGTTTTTCATTAAGGCCGCGAGCAGGTTTACAACCTTTGTATTAATTTTATATATTTTCAAAATGTGTATTAGCCATTCATGCGGTACCGAATCAAATGCCTTTCTATAGTCGATGTAGCACATGCTCAAGTTTCGGTTTTTTACCTCAGCTTGTTTTATGATTACGCTGTCCACAGTCAACTGTTCTTTGCATCCAAAGGTACCCCTGATGCATCCTTTCTGTTCCATGTTGATGATATTGTTCTGATTACAATGCATGTATATCTTTTCGTGTAAAACTGATGTTAATAGCTTATATAGTACAGAGAGACATGTTACTGGCCTGTAATTTTTGGGATCTGATTTAGGAACACTTTTGGGTAGTAAGTAAGTAATACCTTGCGTTAAGAATTTTGGGCACTGATCAGGCTTCTAAAGTATCTCATTAAAACTATTTGAAATCAAGTTGTGTAGGGAGACAAAACGCTTCAACCAAAAGTTCTGAATTTTGTCAGATCCCGCTGATTTCCAATTTTGGCATTTCTTAAGACTTCCTTCAATATCTTCGGTGGTAATATGGACTTCAGACATTTCTGGAAGGTTGCCCATCTTTTCCTGAAGTTCAGAGAGCCATGATGCATCACGATTGTAGCTTGAAGGGTTGGTCCAGATTTCCTGCCAGTATGACTGGAATTTATAACTATCAACTTTCTCCTGGCTATCAGCTTTGTGTTCTAAGTTCCGATAGAATACTTTCTGGTTCCTTTCAAATAACATATTTTGTTGTTTCCGCTTTGAGCATTCATTGTATCTTCGCAATCTAGCACCCTTAGCTTTGAGCTTTTGTCTAGCTTCATCGTGGTACAGGGTTAGTTTTTGTCTTAACTCGGAGTCGTTGATGTTGATTTGCATTTTATGTAGGATTCTATTAATTTTATGCTTTACTCTTCTACTTTTGTTGTTTGAAAGAAATTCATGAATTATATTAATCTCTGTTCTCAATTTAACAATACTTTCTTCCAGTCTAAATTGCCATGCAGGTTTTCTCGCTTTCTTAGTTTTGCTTGGTGGATTATTCTGAATGCGCTGTCCATTAAGATCGATTACAGCAACTGCAGCTGCATACAAGGCAGTATGAATATCTGTCAAGTTATTTAATTGGTCAGCAACCTGAGGTATTACCTGATCAACTTGCTTAATAAGAATATTAGTTTGTTTGGTAAAGATCAATTTTGGGATTTTTAGGCCTACCAAGAGGATCTGTGTCTCGAAACAGATTGAAATATCCTACAAACTTTTCAGCGGTTTCCTTATTTATACTCAAAGCATTTGTCTCTATTGTCGTATCATTATTATCACCAGTTTGATGGTCTTCTACAGCTGCCTGAAGTTCATTACCCACTTCCCTACGTATTTCATCAATTTCGATCTGGGTAAGATACTTTCGTTTCATTATTACGTTCTTACGATCGGCTAGGTTTTGTTCAGTCAAGTTGAATTCTGGGTAGGTTTTAGAAAATTCAGAGTGAAGTTTGTGTCTCCAACCCGGTAAGGGATCGTCTCTACATTCATTTATGAGCAGGTAAGTGCGAATAACTTTTTTATTCATTTCTCTGCTCCATTTAATTCTATTGGATGTTTCATTTCTTCTGGAGGCATTCCTCTTGGTACGCAGTCCAGATGAAGTTGACGCATTCTCCTCACTGGAGTTGGAGTAGACATTGCCATTTTGATCGCTTACGTTGTCATCATCGGGCTGGGGTCCCGTGCCAGGTACAGCCCTACTCCCTGGCACATCCGAGGCTTCATTCTGCACGAACTGCTCCATATCAAATGGGTAATGCATTTTATAGCTCTCTGCCAGCTACAGGGGAAACTAGGTAGGAATAAGTGCGGGTAGGAAAATAGGATTGTTAGGGAGTGATGAAACGGAGGACGACAAGCTACTCGATCCACCTGCCGAGATCCGGGGGCGAGGGGGCAGATAAAGGTGCGACGGGAATGGATTACTAGGTAAAGGACAGCGGTCAGCTGCTCCGGTTAGTCGCCTCTTACGACAGGGGGAGATCCCTTGGTGCTATTCTACTAAAACCCCCGACACCACACGGGGTTATTATTATTATTATTATTATTATTATTATTATTATTATTATTATTATTATGTCTTTAAATAATTTAAAGTTAATTTTAGTAATATGTAAATTGTAGAGTTCTGCCACCAGGCTGTATATACCTACCTGCAGAATAATTAAATATCTTCACTTCACACTTTTCCGATAAAAATGAAAAATATAGCACAATGTTTTCACTTTTAACCGCCGTCATTAACTCAGCGAATACAATACTACTTAATTAATTGTAAAACATCTGTGTTTTCCCTGGAAATACAATTCTAAGTAAAAACAATAGAAGTCAATTTTTGCCGAATGGACATGTCACATTTTGAATGTCTGCCCCTCAACTATGGTCGCCACGGAAATAAAAGCTGACCTGCTACTAGTCAGCGAACAGTATGATACGCCTGACGAGGCCACGTAATACCAGAACTCCTCAAAAAGAGCACACAATTTTTAATAAGCTTAGGGTAGAAGCATTCAAGCAAACAAAGTTCGGGGTCGTGTGGGGGAAAGTGAATGTTTGGATTTACAGCAATTAGTTGCCCCCCCCCCGAGTGACCATAATGATAAATTTGAGAGAGATATTGTTGAGCTTGAAGCAAAAGGTGAAGTTCTTAGAGGAGGTGACATTAACAGTAAATCTCCAGAACGCGGGAGTCTAGGTCAGATGCGAGAGGAGCGAGTTTGCGAGAGCGACTGAAGAAGCCACCTAGTTATCCTAATGAACGGGGACAAGTATGCCTTCCGACGAGGGAATGCTTCGCGATGCTCTCACTGCGATTTTACGATGACGATTTTTCTGCCAAAGGAGAGATTTTGCTTGCGAGTACGTGATGACGAATAACTATTTCGGAGCCGGAGGTTTCCGTCCAGAATTATTGTCAATAGACCAGGAAATATTTAGCATTTTAGCAACAATTATACTAACTTTAAGCAAACAATTTGTAACTTTTTTCTGCTCGGGGGCATCGAGAGACTCTCACCCCTTTAGATTTGCAAAAGTTGGAAATTGTTTATAATTTCGCATGTAATTTTTCGCGAGGGGTACAGTGGGCACAGTACACATACGCATATGTACAGCTAATGCGTCCCATTAATGCCATTTCATGAAACATTTCCCGCAATGAAAAAGTCATTTGTATTGCTAGTACACAATAATAAGATAAAAGTAACAAGTGCGGGAATCATCATGTGTTTGTAATTTTTGAACGCACCGTGATCGCAACGCTATCTGAACTGATTTGTAATATTTTAACTTTTAAAAAGTGGATTGAAGTCAATTTTGTATTTGTTTTTAATGTAAATAATGAAGACATCGTCAGGATGAAAAAATATTTCGAAACTTTACAATGTTGCGCATTCTCTCCGCCATGTTTCGCGCACGCTAAGTGACGTTTTGCTCGCAATTAAAATAAAGAAATTAGCTGTTTCACACATAGAAAACGAGCATGAGAAACCTTGTTTCATTCGCAGCGTTTTTAAACTGTAAGCTGCGTAGAAAGTGGGCGAATCACTCCTCGCACTTGTTGCGTATATTATTTTTTAACTTGCTGGGTGCGAAAGATGTTCCGCACACGCTTCTCTGTATCGCGTATGGTTCCTAATGTATTGCACACTATTAATTAGAATTAGCCGGCGGCGCTAGCCGAATGCGTTTACTACGCTCCGTGAAGTCACGAAGGTTAAGCGCATTCGAGACTCGCGGGTTCATGGTTGGGTGACCGGTCAGGAACCCCGGGATCTAACGCCGTCGAGCCCCTGGCCGAAGGGATAAAAGGCATTGACTGACTGCGACGTGACGAGACTTGACTAATATTAAAAAAGTAAAGCACGTTAATGGAGGATTACTCCTAGAAGTGCAAAGCGCTCAACGCCCCTTAAGGGGCTTGGAGACGCGTTGCGTCAAGGTGTAGATGCAACAAATTAAAAAAAAAATTAAAAAATAGTTTTTCCGCGGAAATAAAACGCACGGCGTGTTAAAAAGAGTAGTTTGTGATGATATTCTAAATTGGTATAAGATTGAGTTCAGAACATCATTCCAGATTGCGAATCGAAATGCTAAGAAATAAAAATAAATACGAATATAAGTTATTTATTTGTAACCATTTTTTGAAATGTTTTGTAACTTTGTTTTAAAAGCTTTAATTAGCTTTAAATGGCATAATAATTTACAAAAACCTGCTGTTAAATGCAAAATAACGGAAGTAAAATTCGGTGGTATTTTTTCTTTCAAATATATTGTAAGTTGTACCCTGGGTACAAGAGACCCATGTAGAGCAGTCTCGAGGATTCCGATGGTGGTGTAGCATAGGGTAAAGGAAACATTATTCACATGACAACGAATAAGTAGTCAAGCTATGAATAGGAACCTAATAGAAATAATATGGATCCTGTCGCACAAAAAATCACAGACAATGATAAAGCTGAGGCAGCCGCTAACATGGCCCTATCATTTACATGCGCCGACAACCAAATTCAAGACATTTTTCAACACTACAAAAAGTTTGTAAAGGACTCCTCCCTCAGATATTTTAAGATGAAAACATTTTAAGATGATGGAACAGTAGGATATGGATCACGGGATTGGTCAATTAATGAATCATTAGTTTGCCAACTTTTCGGAATATTTAATTCTTCACGAATGTTGATTCATGGCATATATTGTGTGATTTCTAATGTTGTTCTGACAGGTTGTCTTTATTCCATGTGATAGTGTTTTTTGTAGCCCTGATGAAGGAATTAAATATTCCGAAACGTTGGCAAACTAATGTGTTTCATTAATTGACCAATCCCGTGATCCATATCCTACTAATAAACGGTCGTGATTTCTACAATGATAGAACAGGTTATAATTACAAGACTGGGGATAGGTCATTTCAATCTCAATTTTAGCCATTTCTTCAAGTGGCCAGATCCAGAACCCTGTCCAAGTGGGGTGCAGCAGTCACCATCTCCCACCTCATTCTTGAATGCCCTGCTACAGGTATTACAAGAAAACTGAAAATGGAAGGAACCCTAAAATCACTGTTCAATTTAACAGACTGGTGCGCCAAAGTAGTAAAACTCTTAGAAATTACAAAGCTGAACAGCCTTATATAGCTATGAATATTGTCTTAGCACCTTCGCTAGATTAAATATAGCATGGTGTGAAAAAGTTTAACACTATTTTTGGTTAAAATTGTAACTATTAAGTTTGTCTATATAATTGTATAGGGATCGCTAATGGCCTGCTCGTTATAAAGCGACCTTGCATAAATAAATAAATTTTAAAAAAGTAATTAAAAATGAATAAATAGAATATTGCCCATTCCGGTTTTTCTCCTTTGGTATGATTTATATAGTAGTTTGGGGATTTTTTTTAAATTTTGAAAGTGTTTCAAGTACATTTATGTTCTTTTATATTTCAGTGTGTGGTTGCCCCACCCTTCAAAAGCATTCAGACATCAGCTGGCATCGTTGAGGCAACCAGCTCTCCTGTGGACGTCCTGTCTCTAAATGCAAGGCCTGTGAGCAAATTGTATAGGTGGTATTGTGTAAGGTGTACATCAGTAACTTTCGTGCATTGAAAGACAGACTGGACTCGAAACGTTAGCTCTGCGAGAGAAAAAGGATACTGCTTAGGAATAATATTTGTTCGCAATGTAAATCTCCATTATTATTTACGTTTAGATCTTTCAGTAAGAAGAGGATAATTTTTTAATGTAAGATGTTAATAGGACTTCTCAAAATTAATTTCGCGTTGTGTTGTGAATTGTAAAAGATTTCTTGTGAGCAAAAGTCTTCGGGAACATATTTCAATTTTGCATAATGTCCAAATTTACAGCAAGCTTTGGACACCCTGCGTGGGTTCTGCAAAGAGAATTAAACCAACGTTTACCGTTGGGCCATTCAGACACCTTTTGCAAGAGACTGTATTCTTCAGTCCACGAAATAGACAATTCATATAATAGGAATCTTGGTGCTATTATTAGTTTAGACTTTTCCCCTGATGCTTCTCTTCTAGTAGCGGGTAGTGTTAAAAACAGAATTCTGATGTTTGATCCTCTCTGTCGGAAGCAAGTTCGAGCGCTGAACAATCCGGAGATGGGGAGTCTTTTTAATATCAAATTTCTGAATTCCTGGACTTTCGCATCAGGCAGTGAAGATCGAACAGTAACCTTGTGGGATACTCGGAATTTAAAAAAATGGGTTCGAAGATTGGTTGGACATTCCTCTTCCGTAAGAAATATAGAATTTTCTTCAAAAAATAACGTACTTGTGACAACCGGAGATGATGGGACGGTTCTCGTCTGGAATCTAAATAATACAAAAGGCGTGACTAGGTACACGAAGTTTGGGTCCGACGATTTCTGGGGCATCCGGCTGAATCAAGACGCATCAAAAATGATAATTTCTTCAACGGGAGGGTATCTTATTATTGTGCACGATTTGGATTTAAACACTGTTGCTGAAGATCTCGCTGGCTTTTATCCGGGTATAGGACCAGACTTGGAGGAGTTGGCACAATCGCCTTCGCTTCCGAGAGAGAACGTTTTTTCGCGGAGCCGCAAAAGGAACCGCGCGGAGGCAGTGCTGGACTTCCCGCATCTAGACGTCTTCCACAATGTCTCTGGGCTGGAGATCCACCCCCAGGGCTGGAGCGTGCTGAGCCTGTGCATGAGCGTCGAGAAGGGGATGGAATGGGTGTGTGTACACGACATTCGCGACAAGGAATTGCCCGGGAACGATTCATCGTCTGATTCCTCAAGTGAGGTGCATTTGAATGAGCAAGGTGATGAATACATTCCTAGATTAACTCATTATTTTCAAAAACACACCCAGGTAAGTGATATATGTATATTTAAGGAATTAAGCTTTTCTCCCGATGGGAGATTAATTTGTTACCCTTCAGGCAAGGATATTAAATTACATATCTTTTCACCTCACTGTTCTGAACAGTTCATGTCTTGGCCGGGTGGAGAGCCGATTCCCCTGCACGAAATCGCTACTTTCAATTGTGATACTTTCGTATATTCTACCTGTTTTTCACCTCGTCACTGTCTGTTAGTAGCAGGCTCCGAGGGTGATAGTATCAACTGGTACCAACCTCTGTTATGATATCTCTTTCAGAGGTCTTAGAGGAAATGCAATTACAGCCATTTTGGCTGCTTTCCAAAATTGCGTTTTGAAAAATATTTTTCAAATATTGGACTGATGTCCTTGATTAAACCTAAATCTTTAATGTTACATTTCATAATAGACATTATTATTACTATTTATGTTGTTTCTTAGAATACATTCTTAATTTCTTATTCTAAGTATGTGCAATTAGTGGCATTATTAGTTTCGATGACCAATTTTTCTGCACATATATATTTAGTAAACTTCACTATTTGTTCAATTTACAATTTCACATATAATGTGTTATCAACAACAAAAGATATTTTAAAAACGGTTTCTTGATTTATTACTTGCCAGAAACCCTGAGTAACAAAACCCGTAGCGACGCCACAATAGAGGTTACTAATATCTATTCTTTGTTATAGTAGTCGTGTTTAAGGGTCACTCAATTAAGTTTTACTCCCCCCAAAAAGTTTAAATTACATTCTTTGCGCAAAATATTTATAATTTCAAGAAACGTTGTGGGATATTATTATTTGTGAGAGGTGATTGTCTACTGGGGTAAAAGTTTGCATATCTATCTCATAACTAAGATAATACAAGTGTGTATGGTGCCATAATGGTTATGCATTTACTTATTTGGCATTAAGAGATAGGGTTATTTCTGCTTTCATATGAAATACATTTAATACATATGCTCATCAATTCCAATGTATCCGTATAAAGAAGAGAAATTTGGTTTCGATTCATGTACATAATTAGGCATATAATAATCCAGGTATTGGTGTCAAAGTAAGAAGAATATATTAATAAATTAGAAATTACATTTTGGTAGGTGTTTTGGCGATATCATCATTATTGCAGCAATTTTTTCAAATGATTATTGAAAACTGCAAACGTGTTGTTATTAATGTCTGTTTGCAGGGCTCTATGAAAAATATTGACCGAAGGTAGCAAAATGTACAAATGTACAGATAGAAAAATAGAATGATGTACAATATTTGTATAGTCTATTGTACAGGGACGTACAACAGATTAATATGCTACATTGATATAAATACGATGATATGATAAGAAGTAAAAAATAAGGGTTGAACAAAAAGAGGTGAAATAAGGAAAATCATATTTTTCTACATAGCAGTATAGTAGGAAACATGTAGGTGTGTTTTAGCTATCTCATCATTATTGCAGCAATTTTTTCAAATGATTATTGAAAACTGAAATCGTGTTGTTATTAATGTCTGTTGCACGGCTCTATGAACAATATTGACCGAAGGTAGCCAAATGTACAAATGTACAAATAGAAAAATAGAATGATGTATAATATTTGTATAGTCTATTGTACAGGGACGTACAACAGATTGATATGCTACATTGATGTAAATACGATGATATGATAAGTAAAAAATAAGGGTTGAACAAAAAGAGGTGAAATAAGGAAAATCATATATTCTCTACATAGCATTATAGTTGGAAACGTGTAATATATTTCTTGTTAAGAATAAACCAATGTAGAAATTTTTAGAATGAATGGCACTAATAAAATTGCGTCTTTATAAACTACGAGTAATAGTCATACGTGTACTTGTGCTGAACTAATCCTCTGCCCCTTCCTCTGTGGCCGTCTCTCTTTGATGCTTCATCTGCGTCTTTCACTCCACTTGAACGCAACTGTTGCGGTCGCCGGTCGCGCCTCGGAGCCACTCCTTTGAAATTCACCATATTAGTCGGAGTCAGTGTCATCGTGGTAACGTATGTGGCGTAAGTATAGCAGATGGTATTAATGAACCAGTGCATGCAGATTTCAGAGATACTTGTGGTTTTAATGGCGTCGCTCTTCTAATTCAACAATCGAAAAACCCTAATTTGCGACAATTATATCTTTTTTCTTTTATTATATTTTTAGAATTACTTAGTATGTTGAAATATAATATATTCCAATGTTCATGCGATTTCTTCTTACTATACCTGCCATGCAAATCCTTTCCAGAAACTGATACAATCTGTACATGAGAAAAAATTATCTGGTTAACAATGACACCATATTTGGGAGGACGTTAATTACTCAAGTAGGTCCTGAGATTTCTTTACGTTAACTTGATCTTAAACAACAGTTTCTCCCCTAATCCTTTCTATTGGCTATGAAATGCATACGAGATGACCGGTTTAGTCATAGTTCGCGAGCAGCGCGACATCAAATTGGGGACAAGGCCGGTGAGTAACAGTAGAAACTATTTTCATTTCATGAACGTTGAAAATACATTTATACAGGGTTGTAACATTTCAGAGGGGGCGGCATGCTCAACAATGCAACTAGGAGTGCAGAAATAGAGTGCATCCAGGAATACTCCTTAAGTAATTGAGTAACCCCAGAAAAAATTGAGCATGGCAACTTAGGGTCGAACATTATCGTAGACAATAACATCCCTACAAACGTTGGCAAAAACTAATATCTTTCACGAACTAAAATTGTAATAATCGTAATTACTTTCATTAATATGCCTTTCACCTAGGCATATGCAAATGAGTGAAGTATCGCACGCTGGAGGTCTTAAACGCTAAGTTTGGAATAAAACGTCTAAAGGGTATGATTTTGTAGATTGGAGCATGAAAAAACAAAATCCATGTCCGATGGGACAGGTTTTAAGCCTCTAAAAGGCATCGTTTTGAAGTTGCGTAGCGTTGCAAGTGTACCAGCAAGTTGCGTCTGCACGCTAAATTTATTGTAATTGATTGATTAGTATAATTGTAACACACATTACATATAAATAGTAGCTTTGTACTTTCTCCATATAAACTATGCCAAATCTCACTCCTCGCATTATGCTTGAGAAAGGGGACCGAAGTTTTCTCTTCACGTATTAATAGGTAATATAATGTGCTGATGCAACCCGCGACACGCTACATTATCGTGCATGACATTTCTTCACTTAATATAACATTACACATAAACAAATGGTACTGGGAACAATATATTTGACTCCCAAAGGACTTTGTTCTGTTGGCGGTTGAGGTCACGGGATTCTTTTTTATTTAAGGGCGCATCAACATCTAGGTCGTTAGCGACCACTATTGGAGTTAACGGTATGGTAACTATGAAGATGAAACGATATGGTTATGAGAAGGGGTGAAAGAACGAACACAAATACAACCATGCCCGAGGCGGAACAAGAACCCACGATCCTTTGGTCTGAGATCGCTACGACACTACTGCCTTGGCGATCTCGGCCGCCGGATCGGCCACGAGAGTTTGTTTCCGTTGAATTTCTCAGTTATGAGACTCCGTGGCTGCAGCTACCGCAGCGGGGGGGGGCGCAACGGCGCGGGGCCTTTGTATCCTTCACCAAAACTGGGGACAAAGCTGGAGGCTGCAACTATAGGAGGCGCTAGTGTCGCCGAGTGCAGCTACAGGTTAGGGTCGCCAACTTCCGCACATAAAAATTGGCTAAAGTTGGCCTTCATCAAAACCGGGGACAAAGCTGGAGGCTGCAACTATAAGAGGCGCTAGTGTCGCCTAGTGCAGCTGCAGGTTAGGGTCGCCAACTTCCGCACATAAAAATTGGCTAATTTGTGAGAAATACGAAAAATGTCTTCTAAATGTTCTATTATTCATTATATATATACATATAAGAAACCGCTGCTGAAAAAAGCGCGAACGTTGGCGCTATCTTTTGTAACAACGGGCCTGTTTGCAACCCGCGAACCGACGCAGCAGCCACGCACGTTTAAGTATGGTTGGCAGCCGTTCGTATTTTAGTTCCTGTAAGAAGGTGCTAGAGGAGAGCGCGCCACTGTAACGGTCTTCACCACGTTATATGGGCGTTCAAAGGCCCTGCTTCTGGCGCTTAGCGGAGCGCGGAACATGGTGCGTTGAGGCGCCGTACTGTCTAGCCCTGCTGCGACTACTGCAAGTGTTGTTGCTACTGCTGCTCTTGCTGCTACTGTCTATTGATGTTGCTCCTGCTGTAATTGACCTTGCTGTTCGTGCTGCTGCTCCGCCTGCTACTTCTGCTTCCTCTTTGCTGCCGATCTGCCGGAAACGGCAACGGCTGCCGTTTCCACCGCGCACATTAGAGAGTTTGTGCACCCTCGAACGTTAAAACACTATCGATCTTCTGCGAATGCGCAGATCAAGTTTTGCATCACTTTAGTGCATCTGAACATGCGCAGAAGATCGATAGTGCTGTCCGCTATGACGTGCACAAACTCTATTGAATCTCCTGTCGTGTGGAAACCACCCTATCCATTGTGGTTTCAGAAGACACCGGTCACCCTTGAACCACCTAATTATCTTAGATATTACCCGCGCACGATTTCGTGAGCCCTCGTTTAGCTAGATGCGAGAGGAGTGGGGGTTGGTTATTTCGACGACAGAGCTATAATATCAAATCTGTAGCTCGTTTTTCGAAGAAAAATAGTTTCTATTCAACGGGATCAAACATTTTTGTTTATCAGATTTTTCAAAAATTAGTTGCAATCACTTATTCATAATTCAACTAATGTTAGCGAAGGAGTGGGGGTAGATATTCCGGGGCTCAAGAAAACGTGCGGGGGTAATACACAGATATCCAATTTTTTGTGCTACGATAGCGCCTCGTAGGTAACTTTAGTGTAAAGAAAGTTTACAACCCCACCTGAAGGTACGGTATTCTTCGCACTTCGCAGAGCAAGATGTCCAGTATTCTTTACTAGATTTTATGTCTGAGGGGTCTTTCTGAGACCGCCTTGAGGAAAGGTTTGCTTCCTATTATCGCCCAGAGATCGGTTCTGAATGTCTTGCTTTCTATCGCATTTATTCTTTTTCATTTATGGTTGCCAGTGATATCTTTCTTGGTTAGTAACCTAGCATCCTTGTGTATTTAATTTTTATAAGTTCATCATTTATTTTTTGCTTTTCTTGTCACTTCCTTGTTGGTCTATTTCTCAGCTTAAGTATGTTCAGTGGTTTTTAACGTATTCTTAAACTACTTCTTAGTATCGATCAGTTACCAGGATCTCATCTTGTAATATTCCCACTTCAGCTATGTTTTCAATTACGTTTTAATTTGAAATTGAAGTTTCCTGTTTTTAATATTGTAAAAACACACTTTTTATTTATTTTATATCAAAAACAGTTGAAAACTGTGTGTGACGTGCTAAGGGGAGAAGCTAATTTTGTGCACGTTTTCACAAATTATGTGATGTTATTTCTAAGTCATATACTAATTGAATTTTGAATACAGAAAAAAATGAGCGTTTTTGTAAGGATTGTTAACAAAAGTATTCGCTCCGATGTAATAAAATCTATTTTCAAGGGCAAATCAGCAATAACTTTTGGCTCATATCCCTCATCATGTCATCCGTGAAGGAATAATACTTTTGGCCGCGACAACGTTAAGAACGATAATTTGAATAACTATATTTTAGAGGACGTGCACGGATAATGAAGTTACATTTACGTCCAGAAGCAAAACAAGGGGCAATCTCAGCATTTGCTCTTAGGATCAGGGGGAAGCTGGACGGAAAACCTAGCCGAGATAGGGGTCATTGACTCAAAGGCTGCGGTACAACACTTCTTACAGGTTGTTTAGAATTATACACTTGTGTCATATTCAACTTTGTTTTTAACACTTGATAAAGTGAACTTTATTTTATTCTTATAGGGGTATGCACTAGGATGTCCTAATACACACTAATGCACCAATAGCCTTACATATTTTGCTGTCATGTAAAATTCTAACCCAGACTGCTTTACATCATCTCTTGACTCAAAGATAAGAGGCTTCAGCTCAGCTGGCTCTGTGTATATAATGGGATTACCGTAAATTTACTGCCTCCAAAATAATTGAACAGTTTCAATTTTTGATAAAAGATAAGCCCTTTTGACTAAAACATAGATTACAGTAGAAACATTTTTTTATGTATTAAAAGGTCAAATTTACGACCCTCTAAATAGGAAAATGAACGGTACGAAATGAGTTAAGGCTGCTGTAATGACAGTAAGGACAGTAAATGGATTTCCTCCCACCCCACTGCCTCACCACTGCAAAGGACATCGGAGTTCTCCGTTCCACCGCGGGGGCGCTGGTTCCCAGCGCCTCCGCCACAGCGCTAACGCAGCGCTGTGGAGTGGCATTAGCTGCAACTAGCCATCTCCACCGCCTCGCTTAGCCCCTTCTGGGTTTGTGACGGACGAAGCTGCCATCGAGTGGAGGAGTGCGGTGGTCGCAAGAATTGTTTGGAAGCTGGCGCGAACCCTTGGCATCCCGTGCTCTCTGTAGCACTTTTTTGGTTGGAGAGACTTCTAGTCTGCGACGCGCGATCAAATGGTAAGTGGTTGCAAAATTTCTGGTATTTCTTGTGATATGTCAGATGTTGAAATTTGATACTTTTGGAAAAATTAAAAATGTTGTGAAAATCTGATCGTGATAATTTACGGACGAAGTGGATAGTTACAATAAAATTGAAACTGACTTAATGAATTTGGTATTTCTGGATGTGTAACTATTTATCATTGTTCTCGTAGTTAATTTAACCCACGTCTAAACGTTGCTTATGCAATTCGTGATGCATTAATAAATAAGGTAAATTAAGCCTCCTCCAATCGAATTATTGTACACATTTTACACTATTTAGCTTAACTTAGCACTTGATGACAAACTTATTTCTGCAGGTCTCGTCGAAGTGACTTAAAAACAAGAAGACATCGTTGAAATATGATCTTAAGTTATAGTACTAGTATTTTTAATTTAAGGGACTCTCATAATGTAAGTAAATGTGGAGTTAAATGAATCCTGTGATTCAAAGTTTACGATCTCATTACGAAAATATTACGAATCTCAAAATATCTATCGACGAAAACAAATTAATTTTAATTCAGCATACAATACTTAATTACTTTTAGATCTTGCGTCCGGAAGCTCAAGTGAATATACTTAGGTTTTCCTTACGTGACAGTTGACGTAAATCAGCTGTTGATGGTTTCTCCGATTGGGAGCTACAGTGACGTCACTGTGATGACGTTTTAGCTCTCGATTGGGCAACACCGTAACAGCTGATTTACGTCAACTGCCGGGTAAAACAACCCAAGTATAGTATGTCACCCCAGTCTAGTTACAGCTCATTGACAATATTTTTCCCGTCCGAAGAATTCCATTTCCTTTACGTCCTTTCTCTTTCATAGTGCCTTTCAAGTGGAGAAAAACCCCCAGCCACTCTGCTCAGAAAGCACAAAAGTTGTGAAGCGCGACGATTTTTCGCAGGATTACACGTGATGCAAATCGTTCGCTGCACATTGTTACAGATACAGATACATAGTTACTAACGTATTGTGCCATGGTTTTCAACCATGAGTTGATCGAAAATGGTGTTTTTGTGCCAGTATTGTTCTACATTTTGTTTTTTAAATATATATATTTCTTCCTGCTCAGCAGATAATGCTTTTCAGGGAGTGGTACTGGTAAATCATTTTGAATTTTTATCCTAATTGTTACTATTTTTTATTAGCTAGTTGTGATCTTTGCCTGATGGTGATTATACGTATCTCGTTTAATTATTTTATATGTGATTTTTATTGGATTTTGTTTTAAAAACCTCCGAATATATGCATTCATTTATTGTTCATAGACCTGAGTTTTAAGGTCTATGGAGGTCGAAAATCATCTTTAGGGAAGCGGGAACAGATTATGATTCTTGAATTTGATTTGCGAAGACTGAAAATAGGGGTACATGATAGGATCTGTAGTTTGGAATAAAATGATTTATTTAATTTTGACAGAAATTCAGTGATTGGAGGAACTGATAATTCGCGATGTATTTGACTATTGCTAATGAACCAAGGTGCTTTATTAATTTTGCGTAAAAATTTGTTTTGAACCGTTTGTAGTAATTTGCTGTGACTTATTGCGGAGTCGTGCCATACAGGGTAGGCGTATGTTAAAGAACAACGAATTATTGATTTATTAGTTGACTATTGTGGACACTGAGGTGTGACTTATAGCTGATTAGGGGGTATTTTTTTTCATTTTGGTGGAAGCTTTATTTGTTTGAGTAAATAAAGTTTCCATGTTAGCCTTTATCTAATAGGATTTCGGGATATTTCACGTATATTTTACATTTTTGATATCTTCTGAGAGAGTCATTACATGCATTCTTAGAACATTTATTATTTTCGGCGAGGCTTCAACAATCGTAATATTTATTACTGAAATATTAAAATGCACGATAATCAAGCATACATTTTAGGATAGGATCGTCCACCTCACTGTCCGACGAAAAATAAATTTTCCTCCAAAAGACGTGCACTTTCCCAGTCAGATCCTTCTCGTTACAGAACGCCATTTTCAAGCCGAGTAGAATGTGCTGATTTGTATAACCTTAGGACTTCGTATAAATCAATTGTCATAATGATTACGTATACGAAAGTAAAGCCTGATTCACTATCTAGAAGTCTGCAAAATCCAATTACACATATTTCATAATTTGATTAAGGGAGATTAAAACGAAGCAGTCTGTACCGAGCGTACCAGGCACGTCAATCCACTCGCGTTCAAGAGTTCAAAATGTGTAAGTTTTGAAGTGAAAAAGTTAATGAACGTGAGTGATTCAACAAATTAACAATAGACCGGACCATCACAAATTATTTGTACAGCTAAGGGGCCCTGGATATTAGAGCTGTCGCAAAATTTCCTCGCTTAAGAATTAGACTCCTGGAAAGTTCTCGAATTTATCCTATCTTCTGAATCTTTCAAATGTGTAATACAAATATAAGGATCGGCTGAGGTCCCTCAGGGCACCAACTGAGGTCTCTACCGTGCGTCTGACCAGGATGTCTTGGTGTTCGAGTCCCGACGGTGGCAGGCTTTTCGATACTAGCTAGATAACTATGTCGAATCCAGCCGCCGTCTGGAGGAAAATTATAGTGGCCGGGCCGGAAATCTTGCTACTAAATAATCATGAATGACGTAAGAAAACGAAAACGTAATTGAAGATTGGCTTGATTTGACTGCCAGAAGTCCTTTGACAGTATAACACACGATTGGATTTGGAAGACTTATGGAGCTTCATCGATTTCATCCTGGGCATATTTTGTTTGCAAGGCTAGTATGAAGTCGTGGAGTACAGTTTACTAATACACAACGGAAAGAAAGTAGTTGAAACAAAAAGTATTCAGATTATCAGGGGAATTTTCCAAGGAGATTCGCGATCCCCTCTGCTGTTTTACATTTGTTTGATTCCGCTATCTAGACAGTTGTCGGACAGACTTTGGTTACAAGCTCCGCGGTGAAGAAAGACTAGTATCACATTTGTTTTACACAGATGATCTGAAAGTATTTACAAAGAATGAAGCGATTCTCTCCCAAATGCTGTGTGTCGTCAATGATTTTCGCAAAAACATGTGCATGAAATTTGGTCTTAACAAGCGTGCAAAAATCAATGTAAATAGAGGCAAAATGACAACGTCAGAGAACATTGATGTCGTTATGCACACAGTGATTCAAGATCTTGGGCCAGATGAAACCTACAAATATCTGAGCATTGAAGAATATGAGATCATCTCGAACAATATAATGAAAGAGAGAATTTGCAGGGAGTATTACAGAAGAGTGGGACTTGTCCTGCAGTTCGCTCTGAATTCCAGGAATAAAATATCTGCAATAGGTTGTTTGGCAGTGCCGAACACAGTTTCGAACTAGTGGACTGGACTGAGCACGAAAATCGAGTCATGTGCCGAAGAAAACAGAAAACTTCATAGTGCATCACGTCGCCCACCCTCGAGGTGATGTAGGTAGACTTTGTATGCCACATAAGGAAGGAAGATGAGGCTTCAGGCAAATTGAAACCTCCTTGCATAATGCAATAGTCGAGATGGGAATGTTTGTAGTCAACCATCGAGGTGGCTCACAAATGAGGCTAGTCATTATATCTGACGAAGAAAGAGAAACAAGCATCGTAAGGGTAGCAGGAAGTATTGCGAAGAAGAGTATGCAAGACACTGGAGGAACATAGACTTTGAACTTCTGATGCTACTTAACATGAAATGTGAGACAAAAAATGTTAAAGAAATCGTGGAGAGACAAACAACTCCATGAAAAATATCTGAAAATAATGGACAAGGTGCATATCAATAAATATCAATTATGTGTCTTAAAAGGGGGAAAATGATGCCAGAATCGGAAGCAGTTGTAATAACTGCCCAAGATCAGGCGTTGAGAATACAGCATTATGATAAAGCGGTTCTCAAAATTTCCCAATATGATAAATGCCCCATTTCCCAGGAACAAGTAGAAACCATTGCTCATGTCGTCTCAGCTTTTCCGATTCCAGCAAAGACCGAATATTTG
Organism: Teleogryllus occipitalis; assembly: GCA_011170035.1. Lineage (NCBI taxonomy): Eukaryota > Metazoa > Arthropoda > Insecta > Orthoptera > Gryllidae > Teleogryllus > Teleogryllus occipitalis. The sequence continues at coordinate 76,695 of BLKR01004804.1, read as the reverse complement.
AAAAGACATGACAGGGTGTGTAGTTTCGTCCACTGGCAGATCTGTAACGCTCTCGAAGTTCCAAACACATGCTCGAAGGGGTACGAACACTCACCAAAACCGGTGACGTCTGTTGAATTGTGTACAACACTGTACGACCAACGAATTCAAACTAATCGCACAATATCGATAACCAAACCAGGTATTGTTTCCGTAATTTGGAGAAAAAACGTGTCTACTTGTAGATGTGACTGTGCCGTGCGATCAAAACGTCGTAACTAAGGACGCAGATAAACGTCTTAAATACAAGAGTTTGGAAATCGAGATCAGCCGAATGTGGGCGTGAAAAGCACAGGTCGTCCTGATACATATCGAAGCTCTGGGATTTGTTCTGCAAAATTTTCTGATTTTAAGTATAGACAATTTCTACTTGTAATGTAAAGAACAAACTTGTTTCTAAATGCAAAATATTAATTTTGAAAAGGTCATTTCTTTACAAGATACTAAAATGTTCAGCTGTAAATGGAGTATTGTAAGAAAGGCACACTACTTCCTTCTACAATGGAGAGATCTGAGAAGAGTTATCAACGAGGGGACATTCAAAACGAAATATAGCAATGCAAACTTTGTTTCACAGTTATTTTTTTAAATGTCAAGCCAGTGCATTCACTCTCAATGGTTTATTTTGAGAGTCCCTTGATTACAAAATTGAGTTTTCTGTATTAATATCAACATAAATTGTTTTAATGTGTATTTCCGTCACTAAGCTGTTTTTGTTGAAGCGCCTCGTTTTTCAGTACAGTTTTTTGATACATCATGACATGGCATGTGCAAATATCATTTTTATATTATTTTTTTGCATAATTTGTATGTAAAAATATTGTTTTTATAAAATTAATTACATTTTGATTTTTAATTTTAATTTATAGGAGAACAATGCAATTTCTTCAGAAGATGTAGCTCAGATGACTAGCTCTAGTGGTACTATCATTGACTGTCCTGAAAAGCAACTCAATAATTTTCTTCAACATATTACTAGGAAAACTGTAAGTATATATTTTTGGATTCTCAGTTGATTGGGAGAAATATTGCTACCCAACTTAGTTTGTTTACAGATTAATTTTGATATATGTAGTAGTTAAAAGTTTATTTATATTTATTGCAACAAAGTACTAGCATTATAACTAGTTTTTTTGGCAATTATTGAGGATCATTTTACTTCATTTTTTATTAACTAAAAGAATTAATATACTAAAGAAATTTTTTCTTTAATAATGTGTTTGCTCTGAAAATCTGGAGTACGTATATGTTACATAAAAAAATATAAATCTATTCACAATTTAGTCATATTAATTATTAAACATTTAACTTTGCAAAATAAAACTACACCTCCTAATTATTTTTGCAAACATGAATCGAAATAAATCTGGAAAAAGAAAAGAGTGGCTTTTCAGAATGCATATCGTGCCATGTGCGTGGCATTTCATTGTGTCTCCTTCAGTGGCGCGGACCCGGGCGGCGCGCGGGGCAGGCCAACGGCTGCGACATGTACACTTTTGCACGCACCGAAACGAAGAGGAAAACATATCTGATGGGCTTCCAAATGCTATATATTATTTCCTTCCATTAGCACTACAACCCTGTGTGGCTCTTGACTTCCACAACTAAACCCTTCCACTTTTTTCTGTCATTCACTATCACTCTCCACTCTCCCTTGTCTAGCACCCGAAGATCTTGACATACGTCGTCCATCCACCGAGTTCTTGGTCTTTCTTACTTAAAATGCTATATATATATATATATATATATATATATATATATATATATATATATATATATATATATATATATATATATAGTTTGGTGAAGTCTAGTAACATTAAAATCAGTTTCATGTCTCTGCAAATATGTTCAATGGAGCCTAATGCGGAATAAATAAATCTGATGCAACGGTGCGGTACAATTATGGGTCGTTAATTGTGATGGCGCGCGGCGCAATTTTAGCCGACTGCATTAAAATAGTTAAATTGCGCGAAGTAAGGTTCGTAAAATAGATGTTTCAAGCTTTAATCTTATCTAAATTAAAAGTATTTTGGATAAAAGTTACGGAGCTATTGCCATTTGAAAAGTGTCAATTTCTATGGTTTTAACGTAAATTGGCCATTTTGGGATAATGTGGCATATTGTTTGGGTCCCTCCCTCTGGCAGCCATCGCGTCTTGTGCACCTTGGGCCCAGCTTCGTGGTGGTCGACCCCGTTTTCTTCTCTCGGGAGGAATCCATTTCCAAATTAATTTAGGCCATCTAAACTCCTCCATTCTTTCTAGATGACCACACCAGAGGAGGCGTTTGGGCTTAATTTTATCAATAATATTTCTTTTAACGCCCTTATTTTCTCATTTTATTATCCCTTATTTTCTCATTCCGTACGTGTTCCAGTTTGGCCACTGCTTCTTCTTCAAAAATCCATTTCAAGTGCAACAAGTCTGTCTCGTTCTCTTTTATTCAGTTCCCACACTTCTGCACCATAGGTAGTGATACTTTCGACCACTGAGGAATAAATAATATGCTTTGTTCTTTTTGTTATTATATCGTTCCACAGAATGAGGTTTAGTTGTCGTATCGCTCTTTTACCTATCCAATTTTATTATTAATGTCATCACTGCTTTTACCATTAGATGATAAAGTGACTCCTAAATATTTAAAAGTTTTACAACCTTTCATTTTTTCTGTCCCTATATATATATTTTCCATCTCGTCAACTCCCACTTTCAGATACTCAGTTTTAGACTATTAAACTTAAGCCCCATTTCTCATATTCTTCTTTCAACTTACAGAGCCTATAACTCAAGTCATCCGTATCACTGGCCACGATGACCTGATCGTCGGCAAAGAGTAGGTTATACATAATTTCACCACAGACTGGAATGCCCATACCACTATATTTCCTCTTCCTTTCTCCAAGGGCTTCCTCTAAATAGATCTTAAGAAGTGTTGGTGCCATAGTACATCCCTGTCGAAGGCCCATTGTAACCAGGAATTCTGAGGAAACTTTATTGCCTATTTTGATCATGCTCACACAGTTGCTGTAAAATTCTTTTACGGTACTAACATAAGTTATCAACACTCCATTCTTATATTAACTGGTCCACAACTGGTCCACATCAGGTTTCATAATGTAAATATCCCATCTACATATGAGCGCCCTGATCTAAATCCATTTTTCTCTTCAGAATCCTTCACTTACCTCTCTATTCTTTCTTTCAAGATATGGCCACAAAGCCTAGCTAATGACACTGATTCCACAATAGTTGGAACAGTTTACCCCATTACCTTTCTTATACAGAGAAGTAATTATTGCAGTTTTCCACTCTTCAGGTTCAGATCCCCTTTCAGCTACTTATTATATATCTTGGCCAGGATCCCATAGAGGATGACTGTTGTGGACTTTATTAGTTCGTTATATATACTACTAGGACCAGGTGCTCGACCCTTCTTACTTAATTTTACAGCTCTGATTACTTCTTGAGTTGTTACCGGTGGGATGTGTAAATTTTTAAATAATTTTTAAATATGTTTATACTTTTTTAAATATTTCTTAGCTAACATTATAATGGCAGACACGACAAAGATAAATATTATGACAAATTAGCATTCTTGACAGAGGCACCAGATTTCAATCTTTTGTGGGGATCAATTTAAAAATCTCATTACAAGTTATAAACATTAAATTTATTTATAATTGCTTTAATGGTAATAAGGCTATATTCTTTACACAATATTATTAAAATCTCCATGAACTTATATATTTCATCACATGATTTTATTCTTTTATCAATTCATCAATTTCAACAAATTCTTGCATATCGTCATGAAAGACACGTTATTTCTATGTGTGAAGTAATTTAAAAAAAGGAAAATTTTAAATGTTAAGTCTTTAATGCAAAAATAGTCTGGATGCAATATTGTTGATAATATTTCATATTTATGAAATATTGATGTATGCAAAAACATTCAGTGAAATTTGTGTAAACAATTATTTTTATTCCATAATTTTAAAAATGATTCTTTTAGTATGCAAGTAAAAGAAAATAAACTCAAAATATTTAAAAAACTATAAAGTGTTTTCATTAAAAATGATTGTTTTTATTCTTTAAATAAATAAATTCCTACATTCTAATGTAATTAGTAATTTTATATTTTGTTACCACTCAGGTTCATCAATATAATAAATCATTAATTGTATGTGTCTACAGCAAATGAATAATGTACTAGATGTACAGACAATAAAGTGTATCATGTCTGAATATACCTGGAAAAAGCTTTAAGAATAAGATTTAAAAATTATTACACTGATGAAATTATAATTAAATGTCTTAAATGGCATTAATGTGTTTACAGTCCTTTTATAAAAATACAACTTTTTTAAATATTGTGTGAAATCCTTATCCATTGTATTTTTTTATAATCAAGATTTTATAAATCCCCACTTTCATTATTTTTTATCCCACTCAGATGAATCAACTCGCACTTCAACTTTCCTTTGGGAATTTGGTTAATCAATAAGTCTTTTATAGATTTTTGTGTCATTTGAATTCTCTTTTTGATTTTTTAGTTTCTAGACTGTCAAAGTCACTGTCAATATTTAGAATACAGTTTGACTTCACTCAACACATTCAACTTAACTTACACATTTAAGAAGACAGAAGTGGAGTTCCAACATTATTAAAATTTACCCTAATATCAAGGATTTTAACTGTGTCACAATGTGATTAAGATTTCTAAGACAAGGAAGCAGTCATCATCATAATCATGCATCATAATTTGCAATCTCTTTCAAATAAAATTGAATTTATCGAGGCAGCATTACAGTGTGGTCTGAGTCAAATACATGTTTTATGCTTTACAGAACATTGATTATCTCATAATGATCTAAACACACTCCAAATTCCTAGTTTTTACCTTGCAGGATCTTATTGTAGAGCAAGGGAATCAAATAAGGGCCCTACTTATGCAGGTTCATGTATTTATGTAAGATATAATATTGATTCTACCTTCTTGTCAAAATTCAATTTATATGAAGTTGAAAAAGTTTTTGAAATAACAGTCGTACATCTTACTACACTCAAAATTATCTTACTTTGCATCCAAAGACCTCCAACAAAGTGAGCTTTAGATTATTTCACTTTCTTAGAAAATCTAGAGATAATTCTGAACAAAATAAATAATCTCTCTATTAAATCCATTGTTGTATGTGGAAATTTCAATACTGATTTTCTGAGCGAATCCCACAAAAAAGGAGCAGTTTTTCAATTTAATTGATTCTTTCAATGTAGATATTACAGTGAACATACCTACAGAGAACACACTACAGAAAATAATCCCTGCAGGACTCTTTTAATTGAGCTTGGAATTTGCCCAATTAAATCCATTGCCTTGCCTATTTATTTATGAATCTCTAGTATTTGTCAAAACTGACTTAATGGTGGGAACATATTTTCATGTAATACTGATATTTATAGTTACAACACACAACGTAGAAACCATGTTAATCAAGGGTCAGTAACAACAGCTCACTACAAGAAATCCACATAAAATACATGGACGTTACTGTACAATGCATTGCCACATGAAATTAAACAATTAAAAAAGGTACACAAATTTAACTTAAAAGTAAAATCTTTTCTGCTGTATAACTGTTTTTATAGAATTAGAGACTATACTGAAAGTCTAAAAGAAAAATAATGTTTACTTAAACAAAATAGTGATATAGTATAATGAATTAGTTTACATTTGCATTGTATAATTTAAAAAAAAACTTAAATGCCTGTAACAAGTAATGTACTTCAGCTTCCGGGTCAATAACCCCCATCTCAAACGGGTTTTTGTCCAGTTTCCCTGATGCATTGAGCAAATGCAGAGATGGCCCCTCGATTTGCTTCTGGACGTAAATGTAGCTTCACTATGCACACGTTTTGTTGAGCTTTCCTTTTGCTTGTAGTGGTAGTGGAGCTTAGGGTGAGTTTCTATTTTGTTAGCAATACAGAAAAATCAAATCTGCATTTCATTTACCGTTACAAATAAGTTTTCTATAACTCGGAAACGAAAATATCTAGTTTTTGAAATGTTAATCTCTCGCTTTATTATTATTATTATTATTATTATTATTATTATTATTATTATTATTATTATTATTATTATTATTATTATTATTATTATTATTATTATTATTATTATTATTACTACTACTATTATTATTTTTTTAACAAGGCGGGAGAAATCCTTTATGGAGACCGGTGAAGCCGGTACTGTCAGACTCCCAGACTTGGTCTACCGACTAAAACCCCCTCCGCTCGCCTTTGCCCGTATAGGACCACGTGTGAAACCGTCTGGCGAGACATTACGTCGCACGTGGGTTTGGGTGTGAGCAAGTGCTCTATCCGCTGTCAATCATGGCCTTCTGTTTGAGGATTTGCTTTATGAAATCTCGAAATGTGTTCCAGTTTTCTGGAGATTGCAGCATAGTTTCGATTGTATTTGCAGGGGTCATTTCCACTCGCAGTTTGTCGTAGCATATAGATCTGGCTTTCTCCCAGGCTTTGCAATTATATTTAGAGTGCAAAGCATCATCTTCTTTGTGGCATTCAGAACATGTCGGGCTTTCAGCAATTTTGAATTTATAGAGGTACTTTTTAAAGCATCCATGTCCCGTAAGGGCTTGCGCCAAATAGTAATCCACTGCACCGTGTTTTATGCTTATTCATTCTTTGATGTTGGGGATAAGACTAAAGTCCGTCTGCCTTTTTCCTCCAAGTCCCATCGGCATTGCCATCTGTAAACAAGATCGCTTCGCAGCTTCGCTTTGATTTCGTTGACCTGTTTTGTTGTCAGTGGGTGCATTTGTTGTTTAGCCGCTTTCAGCCTTAGGTACATTGCTTTCCTTTCTTGAGCCAAAAGGTCGATAGGTGGTGTACTGGCCAGAACTAAGGCTGCATTGTCCGATACAGTACGATATCCCGAAATTATCCTCAATGCCATCCTTCTCTGAACCTGGGAAAATTTCCGTCTTATGGACTCTTTGTTTAGAGCATCAGCCCACACTGGGGTAGCATACAACATTCTCGAGTGAACTGCGCTAGATATCAATCTTCGTTTACTTTCACTGGGTCCTCTTGAATTCAGCATAAGTCTGGAGAGGTTTGCACCAGTCTTTGCTGCTTTGTTAGCCATTTTTATGATATGGGGTCCAAAGCTTAATCTCGAGTCAATTTCGACTCCGAGATACGTTATTTGCCGATTCCATCTAATAATCTCGTCTCGCAGACGGATCACCGGGGGTCGAAATGCTCTCCGATTGGTAACCAGTACGGCTCCTGTTTTTGCTACCGCCATCTGGAGATTTCTTATATCCAGCCATCTTTTTACCCTGCGAAGAGTTTCATTGGTTTTCATCGCCAGTAGCTCCACGTTGTCACTATGGCACACTATGAGTGTATCGTCAGCATAACCAATAAGTTGAGATTTCTTCGGAAGCTCGATGTTCAGAAGATCGTCATATAGCACATTCCACAGAAAGGGGCCCAGTCTTGATCCTTGAGGGACACCACAAATCATGTCTTCCTCCATCCTATATCCATTTGTGTAAATAATTTTCCTCTCGCTGAGGTAGTCCTCCATAATCCTCACGAGGTACTCAGGGACCTTCTTGGCTACCAGCGCTTGCATTATGTCTTTCCATTGAATGCGGAGTTGAATGCGTTTTTTATGTCAATCGCCACCAGTGCGCAAAAACCTCTCTTACTTTTGGCTGTTTCGGCATACTGGACTGCTTCTGTAATAGCGTCTATTGTTGAGAGACCCTTTCTAAAACCAAATTGCTTCATTGAGAAGTTAAATCCTGCAGTCATGTGTTTCTCTAATCGTAGGAGGAGCAAACCCTCAAGTAATTTACTCATCGTATCCAGCAGGCACAAAGGTCTGAACGATGACGTCAGCTCAATTAACTTGTTTCCTTTCCTAATGAGAATTAGCTTCTGCTCTTTCCAATCCTTAACGAATTTCCCCAGTTTAAGGCAATGGTTAAAGGTATCCAGGAGACATTCGGGATATACTAAAACCACTATGCTAAGGATCACGTTAGGGATCCCGTCCGGCCCTGGAGCTGTTTTCATCTTGGTCTTTGTCATTGTTTGAACCAATTCATCCTTTGTGAAGTAATTAACTTCGTCGAAGTGGTAATCAGTGGGTCTATTCCTTACCCAGCGTTCTCTGTAAGGAAAAAGATCTCTGATAATTATCTTCACCCACTCGAGGTCTTCCAGTCCCGCACTGTTGGATGGTTTAAATTTCCCCATAACTATTTTATAGGCTTTTCCCCAGGGGTCATTCTCCACCTCATTTACTAAGTCCTTCCAGCATTTGGTTTTACTTCTTTTGATTTCGGACTTAAAACGTTTACGGCACTTCCTATAGTTTTCCCTTAGTCTTGTGTCCGTTTTGGCTCTTGTAGCGAGTCTACGAGCTTTAACACAGTCATTACGGAGTTCCGCAATATCCGCAGTCCACCAGTACACATGGTTTTTTCCCCTTAAGCCCGTGCGTCCAGGCATTGAGACTTCACACGTGCCTTTAACGATTTTCCGCCTTTCCTTTACCGCCTCGTCGAGGGTCGCGGTCACGGCTTTTTCCCCCATCCCATATTCTTCAGCAGTTTAACTTCATCAAGGAATGTTGTGGCCTTTTCTTCGTTTACTTTTTTGGTATTCCACGATGGTCCGACGTTTGGCTGTATCTCTCTTCCAGCTCTGTTGGCAGTGGGTGAAGTGAAAAATTCCATATAGCGATGATCGCTAAGCGTCTCTAAATCATGAACTTGCCAGTCCTGGGCATTCCTGGCTATCTTTGAGGTTCCTTTTGTCAGGTTGATTATTGAAGATACAGCACCTCTCTGAAAGATGCACGAAGTCCCTGTATTTAAAACCACCAGGTCTTTTCTTGCCATGAATTCGCAGACGATCTCACCTCTACGGTCAGAGCTGCTTTCACCCCATTCCGGGGACTTGCTGTTAAAGTCTCCGGCCACGATTATTTCTCCTGGTGCAGAGTTCATACTTGCATCCAGTTCGTCTATTTGTTTACTAAATTTTTCAATTGCGTCGTTGGGGGAGAAGTAGCAGCTATAAATTCTGAGGTTGTCCAGATCCGCCCATACAAACCCTTGGTTTGTATTTTTAAATTTATTAACTCTCAGTTTGGGGTTAAGTAATATAATACCCGCACGTCTAGTCGAGTCCTGGTAATACGATATTTCGTCAACATCGTGCTGCTCACTAACCAATAACACATCCACGTGTCTTTCCCTTGCCGTTGTGAAGAACATGTCAAGCAGTTCTTGTCATGTTTTACCTTTCCCTAAATTAATTTGGAGGAACCTAGGCATTCTTTGTTTTCCTGAGTTTATTTAGTTCTGCTGAGAAGGAATGGCATTTGTTGCTACCCAGCATATGATTGTCTCCTAAATTTTTGTCTTTGCAGACAATACATTGTGCTGATCCTGTGCAGACCTTGACCGTGTGTCCCTTTTTGCCACATTTGTAGCATGTACTGCTTCTGTCCGGTCCCTTGCAGAAAGTGGAGATGTGATCGAAGTCTAGTTATAACATTTATAACATCTCCTGACTTGATGTTTCACTCTGACGTGGCAAACAAGCCATCCAATCTTGATTTTCTCTGCTTTAAGCAGGACTTCTGCTTGGCGCGTCGGGAGCATTACAGTTGCTACCTGCCTGCCTCCATACACCTTGAACATTCTGCACGCCTCCGTGGGGAAATCCCCCGTAATGCGTGTGACTGCTCCTTTCACTTCGTCCAGAGTAACGGTCTCGTCTATGTTTCTTATTTCGACCACCATTTTCGGGTTAAATGTATTAACATTAACCTTGTCTCCTACAGCACATTTAATAGCGTTATTTAGTGACGTTGGAAAAGCTACAACTCTATTGAGCATTTTTGACTCGACCGGAAATGGAACCCGTATTATTATTATTATTATTATTATTATTATTATTATTATTATTATTATTATTATTATTATTATTATTGTCACCGTCGTCGTCATTACGAATATTTTTCAATCTTTCTAGTTAAATTGTTGGGATGGAATTCTGAAACTCAAGGAAGCGTGCGCAGATGATTTTCTCCCCCATACGTCACAAATAGTTTTTTACTGTTTTTGACAAAATAAATATTTAAATATATATCTAAATATCTCGTATTTTCAAAATTTGGAGTCTAAAGCCTCCAAAACGTTTTTTCTACTTCTCTTCAAACTATTTTCCATGTATATTATGAATGTTTTGTTTTAAAAAGTTCTTTTCATTCTACAGGGACAAGAAGTAAATGTTTTGTTACTGGAACACTCATATGCAAGTCGCAGTAATGTGAACCCAAGAAACATTAATGCCAGACCAAAAAAGACGCTGTTGGTCAATGAAATATCTTCTTCTTCTTCTGAGTATGTGGAACTACTCCCAAGAAATAACTTAAAAAAACAAATACAGAATCATGGAACTCTCACAGCTAGATAAGATAAAAATATTAATGACAAACAACTTGGCACACATAGGTACACTAATAAAGTAATGTTACTAAATTTGTACAATCACCAGTAACTGTAATGTTTCTCAAGAATTGTTCAGCCCGATATTTCTTTCTGAACCTCATTTGAATGAAATCCTCAAGATAGTTAGTAAACTAAAAATAAATATTTTCAGTTTTGAAATCAATTAGATCCAGATTGTTTAAGAAAAACTTGTACCCTTGCCTTTATACACTTCTTAACTCCACAAAGTCAATGCTTCTTTGTGCATTAGAATATTACCATATATTTGCAAAACAGCTGAAATTAAACCACTTAAAAAATGCAGAAAAATTAAAAGTTGTGGAAGGGATTCTGGAACTAAAGGAAACATATGCAGATTATACTTCTCTCATGTCACAAACTATAGTTTGTATTGCTTTTTGAGAAAAATAAATCCAATTAATTAAAAGTATAATTCATAGCGATTATGCATTTAATACTTCTAAAGAATATAGATTAATTTTTATGTCATCTCAACTTTCTTGAATTTGTCAACTTTTGGTCACATTATGTTTCTGATTTTTGAATGGTTACTTTAAGTAGTGTAACAGAGTTGAAGAAAATTTTTGAAAGAGCCAAATACAAAATCTTCTATGAGAGTGGAAATTTTTTATTTATATGTTGTACTTTGTATCTGATACAATATATTTCTATAAATGTATTTTAGATATGAAATTGTATATTAAAATACTTTTCAAAACCAAAGTATAATAAATCAAAAGTTTCACAGTGTCTTTTTAAAAATTTGGTTATAATTTACACTTGAAACATTGCATTTTATGAGGGCCTATATTCCAAAATCATTATATCCCGATTTATTATTAAAAATGTATCCGTATGTCTTGCCCAATAAATTTCAAAAGATTCTAGTGGCCTCCAATAGCCTTAGGATAGTATCAATAAATTCCTAGAGATAGACCAAGTTCCATCTTCAGCAACTCATTCATTGGGTCTTTTTCTCAATTTCCACAAACATTTCTTGACCCCTTATGAAACTCAATACCGTACATAATTGGACATGTTTCCCTTCAACACTACAAGCTTATCAAACTTTGCATCTCTAATATTTTTCTCTCTGGAAAGCTCAGCAAATGAAGAGACTTTAAACATGACCATTTGATGAGTTAAAATGTTTGGATTATTTCTGAGATACATTAATTGAACCAGAGATTATGAATTTAAAAACACTTGAGCTTTTGATATATATGGGAAAAACTACAAAGTTTCTACATTTGTTTTGCTCTCGTATACAATTTTTCTAGTTTTACTTCTTATTCAAGAAAACAACAAGTAATTCATCTTTCATTGCGTAGAATTCTTTGAAATATATTAGAACTCATTCCATTTGCAGAGTGTACATGAAGATCTGAAATAGTTTTCTCTGAATATCATTAGTTTCTTATGGTAGCAACTTTGTTGCAGATGTGTGAGTAGGTCTGCATGTGACTGTCATTGCCTCATTTCCTTCTGAACTAAGAATAAAGTGCTTTTCTGGCCTTCTTTTTAAATTGCTTGTCACAGATTTGAGATTAAGAAAGGAAAAGATCCTCTCAAATCATTTATACATTCATTGTTTTCCAGAGAAGTAGACCCTATTTGTAACCTGAGATGTGTGACTTTGAGAAAACTCCAAACATTGAGTTTGAACATTTTTCATTGTGCAACATGTAAAATTACTATAAATTGTTTCTTATTATTTTACCTATGTCTGCCAACTTTTTGTTCATTAATAATGCTAACTTTTAGAACAACACGGAAGTTAAATACAAAATTAATCTCATAGTTAGAAATATGATTGCCAAGCCAAACACAAAACTCTAGAAGAAATGGTTATACGTACACATATTTATTTTAATCTTAATTTTAGGTTGTTTTTTTTTTAGTTCATTTAATTCACATTTAAATTTTATATAAACAAGTAGCTACTAACATTCAATGAACCACATTAAATTATGTAAAGGAAAAATATTATATTCAATAATAGGAACTTTAATTTTTTTTGATTTTTCAGAAATGATATGAACATTGATGTTGAGAGTGTTGATGTGCCAATACCACCATATGACATAAATTCCATAACTATTGCAATGACAAAGTGTGAAAAATTCACTGATTCTTTACCTCATGATGACCCAGATTACAAAGAAGATTGGGAAACACATGTTGATAAGTATGCCCCACACCTGCATGTACACTGCGGCTGCCCGCAGCAGTTACAAGGACAGTATTCTATTTTTAATCACTTAATTATTTTTCTTAAAAATGTCATTAAAATTTTAATTACATTAGGTTTTTTACTGTAGTAAATAAAATATGTCATGATATAATCAACTTCAACTTTTGAAATGTTAATTTTTCATTTTGGGAACATTTAATGATAACAATAAATTTCAGAATAACCACATTATTTGTCTTTGTACTATACATAAGGGATTCAATTAATGGATAGCAATGCTATTAAAATTTTACTACAAAAGCTAGTATGTAGTTAATGTTCAAAAAATGTTTAGCCAATTAATGAAAATGAAAAGAAAACTACATTTTATGATTTGTTGGGAAAACTTTCAGGAGTTCTTGGTCTCGTCCAAAGACAGATTTATACCAAAAAATGGTACGAGCACTTGATATGGATCGTATGGCTCGTTTAGCATGTGCTGGCAGCTGGAATGAATCACTTCAAAGACGTGTTGTAATTGATAAGACTGCTAAAAGATTCCGTTATCTGTTTGCATATTACTACTGGGAACGTAGTCTTATTGAACAGATACATAAAACTTTCTTGAAAAGCCTCAATTCAGATTACTTGACCATTTATATTGATGCTTTGGAGGTAAATTTAATGAATTGTACCATATTATAAATATATTTACTACTAATATATGTCAAGTAAAGAAAATATGTCTTGTCACTGTCTTATTTGTTTGATACAGTTCACAATATCTCAATCAAACCTACATTATTCTGAATTCATTTTAATTAATTGTATAAATTTGTGAGATATTTAATTCTAAGGCTGTCAGAAAATTTAATATAATATTTAAACAAATATAATGAAAATTTGGAAAGGTTTCCGTTTTTATTCTGTAGTAAAATTGAATTAATATTATATTGATATTTAACAATTGTAGCAAAGCATGATAAGGAAATTTCAAATTGTATTTTAGAAATTAATAAATAATAAAATTATGGGAATGGATTTTATTAAAAATTTCTTCTTATCTTCTTTTACAGACTCTAAGAACAAAATGTCCAGAGCTTACGAATCGTGTGTTTGGATCTAAACCTGTAGTTGATCTCTTAAATTTGAAGGTGATGAAACAAGTAATGAAAGAATCCTGGGGTTCCTGGGATCCTGTCATGTCAAGTCTCAATGAACAGAAATTGGTAATATATTTTGTAGTATTTTTTGTTTGTTACACAGTGTTTTATGTTGTCCATTTTGTAGGATAAACTACCTGGTCATCCCATTATTGTTATGGTACCCCCGTCTCACATGGAAGAGGAATTTTCATCTCCCAGGGTGAATCAATGGAAATCATATTTCTCTGCACTTGGTTCTGTTGTTCCAATCATTGTTCAATCAGGTATAGGTCTTTACATGTTCACATGTTTAATTAGCAAAATTACATTGTGTTGTTCATTACCATTATATCTTTAAAATTTAACTAAGCTTTTCAAAACAACCAAAGCTTTTAGTTTGAAACACTTGAAAATATATTTTATTTTAGAAAATAATACATAAGAAAATTACATTATTATTAAAAACAATAAAATTATTGTTTTATTGTTTTAGTAAATATTGTTTAATGAAAAATTGTAATGTTTTTAAGGAACTGCTGAAAAGGAAACTTCACCTACCAAACTGGATCAGCTGATGTGTGCCACACGACTTAAAATAGCTCAACTGCAAATAAATTTTCCTGAAAAGCGAATTATTTTAGTGGGATGGAAAGCTGGGTCTGCTATTGCAATTCAGGTTGCTTGTGCAGCACGAGTGACTGCTGTAGTATGCTTGGGCTTTTCTGTGTTCACCATTCTTGGTAAAAGAGGATATCCTGCTGATATTTTGTTAGATTTATCATGTCCAGCTTTCTTTGTTATTGGTCAAAATTCTGCTTCAGTGAGGTTAGTTACCTTGTGATGAGTTTCAAACATATTTCATTTGATAAAATATCAACTGGACTACCTGAATATTATTCATTTCTTTAGGCAAGAAGATTTGGAGGATATTCGTGAAAGAATGTGTGTAAGGACTGGTTTACTGATTGTAGGTTCTGCTGATGATGACCTTCTTGTTAAACACTCGGTGAAGTTTAGAAGTGGTTTTACTCAATCAATGGTTGACCGTTGCATATTGGAAAGTATTTTGAAAAATTGATTTTAGTATATTGTTACATATTATTAATTTCAAGATATGTTTAACAGTTCAATATTCAGAAAGGAGTGAGTTTTTCAATCTTCATAGAGAGTTTGTTATTTTTTCTAAATTTTTTGTGGAAGACATCCATAAGTGTGTTCCTCAAAAGTGGAGTTTCTTAGCTTTTAATTTACATGAATGCTGTTGTTAAAAGTATGATTTAAAAATGACCCTTGATATATGTCTCTTCAATAGATTAAATCAGATTCTAGTAGTAAATAATAACACTTTTGTATTTAGTAAAAGAACTTAATGTTCATAATTCTGTAAAAATGAAAATGAAACTGTAATATATCATTAGATGAATAATCTATTTGAAAGGATTAATACTATTATTTATGAATTATTTATTTAGCCTTTGAAGTAGCCTATATTGCATAATTATTGGATTTTCTTCTGTAGGATGAGGTAGGAGATTTCCTGGGTGGTGCCTTTGTACCACTTGAATCACAACCTCTGAAATTGCAAATGACAATAGAACAAAGGCCAAAGAGGACTCGTAAAAGTATTAATAATAACTTGATTCGTAGGCCTACTAACAGGAAAAAACAAAAGAAACCTAAATTAACTACAGAAAATTTATCACTACCTCTGAAACAATCCCAACAAGGTTTGTAACAATGGTTACGAGTATAATGGACCATTTAACCCTTTACTACCATGATCAATAAATCATATATTGTTGTTTTCTTTACAGTTGGTGCAAGTCTAACTAAACAAATACCAGAGCTGTCTAGTGAAGAGAAAACACTCTTCATTGCCCAAGATAGTGTGAAAACCTCAAACAGTGCAGTGAGCAAAGAAGAAACTAGTGCAACAAAAGACACCAGTTTATTGCAACATTATTTGCAACTGCCTAGCAAGAGAGTGGTAGAAATAAATAAAAATGTTGACAAATCTGAAACAGACACTTCACAAACCTCCTTGGCAGAAGAACGCATTGCAACATCTGCTAATGTTCATTCATATGAAGCTACACAGATGCCTTTAACATTGGTCAAAGCTGCAGAAGCTGTTGCTAGTAAGCAAAATCAAGGTATTATAAAATATATTTATTAATATATTTTTTTTCATTTGAAGTAGAGAATTTTTCAGTTGGAATAAAGAATATAGATAATTTCTTGCATTCATTTGCTATTTTTAAATCAAAAATTTTGAAGAAATAGAATGGACATTCTAATTATTTGTTCATTTCATTTAGGTATGGGAAAAAATGAGCAAGAGCCAATGCACATACCACTTCAGTCTTCTGTTTCTGTGCAAGAAAATCCTACAGTACATGATGAAAAGAGAGATATTTTCAAATCACATGTAATCACATCAACTAGTGCTGATGAGAAGGTTTGCAGTGTCTCTGATTCAAAAGATCTAGGAAGATCAAACATTTTTGTAGTACCTGCTTCAAAAATTCCTCCTTCAACATTGAAAGGATGGAGACAAGTTTCAAAAATTGTCACATTACCTGATGGAAATACGGTACCAGGGACTTTTATTATATCAAATAGTTCTCTATCTTCACTACAAGCAAATAAACCCCCAGGCCAAATTGATATCAGACTATTAAAAGCCAACCAGGAGATAGATTCCATAAAATTTAAAGGAACATCAAAAGATCAAGATGATGAGATTGATTCTCAGATGTATAAAGTAAGCAATCAGCAAGTAAGCTCAAGCAAAATTCTGGATCATCAAATTGCATCCACCCACAGTCTGGGTGAATCTGCATTGGGCATTAGCAAACTGGAGAAGAATTCTTCAGAGCTTCCTATAGTTTTAACTATTCATTCAAATGAAAATTTAAATTCTACAACCACTGTCACTCTACAAGATAATTTTTCATTCCCATTGTATGACAACAACGTGGAAAAAAACAATGAAATGAAGAACATCAATTCTATGATTTCAAATAAGTACATTATGAAATCCCAAAATGATGAGGGCAAAATATTGAAGAAGCCTGCCAGGGACATCATCTTTGAAACTGCGGATTGTATTCGTAAAAGCGTAGGAAAATTTCCTGTCCAAGAGTTGGATCAAAAGCCCAAAAAATATAAAAAAATTATTATTCCAGATAAGAATTCTTGTGTTAAAATAAATGATGATGATGATGGAGGCAATTGTGGTGTTAGTAGTGGTGATAGAGAAGAAGTATTTAGAAATAGTAGTATAAATTTAAAAAGAAAAATAATAAAAAAGGTATCATTTGGGCCAGAGAATTGTGAGAAAGTATTTTATTATGAATGAAGAAGTGAGAGCTCTATGAAGATGTGTACAAACATATGAAACAAATTAAAATTTGATTGTTTAAGTTTCATATTTAAACTTTTAATGCACGATGCTAATGTAGGATTTGTACTTTGTCAGAGGCGAAAAGAACACTAACAAAAAGTTTTTCAAGTTTTTGTTGATTTAATTTCTATCTTCTGCATGTGATCAGGTAAGCAAGTAAACATCAACTCTGCAGTAACAGCAGTACAGTAATGGGAATGTGAAGAACCACATTTCTGTGGACACTCGAGCAAATGTTCAACTATGTGCTGTTGGGATATATGGACAACATTATGGTAAAGGGCGCTTTTGGCTCATACCCATTATTATTTACCCTATATTACAAGATTATTATATTGTGCTGATTTCTGTGACTTTGATTCTTAATTACTGGGCCTGGGAATATATTGAGAATAAGTCACAATAAATTCTTAATATAGATTGTCAGAGAACATATGTATACTTTGTATAATACTTATATATAATTACTTTGTCAGAGGACAAATGTATAAAATTCAGCTAAATAGAAAACAAAATTTGGTCAATTTCAAATCGATTCCTGCAATCACACGTTTTTATAGAGGAAGATAGATTGCAAAGTTAAATTCTCTATGTTTCTCACATGTTTTACAAAATAAATACAATCTGAGCCTGATATTCCTTTTCAGCAGCCATGATGAGCATCTAATATTGATGTATCCAGTATACGTAACAGTTGTTTTGATATTATTTTATCACATAGTTTGTAACATACATTTAAGATGCCTCGATAGTTTTGACATTCAAGCCTATTATCTTTCCTGGTATATATTGGGCATACTTGGGCAATTATTCCATTCTTCTAGGATAAATCCACTTTGCCAACAATACTTATATATTTTAAAATTCTCATTAGCAATATTTGGGGCATGCCCCAAGTATTATTTCTATATTTATTTTTTTATATCTTAGAGTTTTCTTAGTTTTGCTAGTAGCCAATGCCATCTAGTTCTTCTTAAGCTATTTGATCTACATTGGGATTAGCCTGAGCCATAATTATAAGCCTACTTATACTATCACTAGTAGTCCACAAGGTTTTATAGTATTGTGGCCAGTTATTTCTATAATTAGATTTAAGACAGTTTCTTATCACTAAATTGTGCTCAGAAAATTGAGCACAATTTAAGTTAACAATTTAAGTTAAGTTGCAGTATGTAGTAGAAAGAAGAACAGTTCTGAAATCCGAGGTTAAATCAGAGATTAACAATTGCAAAGAATACAAATGTTATTTCTAATGTTTGAATGAATGCTATTAGATGTAATGGAGTTAAACATTTTGAACATGATTGTGTCAGCATGTTGAAAACAGTTGGTTTTGTTCCCATGTGGTAACAGTTGAATATTATTTTGAACCCACAACATCTTTTCAGTATATGAAAATAAAATATGACCTGCCCATATCCTAAACAAATATTCAAAGTAAAAAAATATGAGCAAGTTATAAACGATGACAGCAATAATGATAAAATTTTAACAAAAGATAATAAATGATAAATTATAATAAATAATATTTTGTGTATTCTTATTTCATCTTTACATTCATCAATTTCTTAGTAACTTATTTTTATATAAAATTATACAATAAGTTATTTTTTCCCTTTAACTGTTTATTTTATTTCAGGCACTTGTCGTTAATAAACAGCACTGATTTCGAAATGTACTTTTCACAGATTCCATAATTTTGTACATATTCTCCATTCAATATTTTGATTTTATAACTTTGATAGAACTTAAACTTTCTCAAAATGCTGGATTATGTTACAATTATTATTTTAAGTTATCCTGAAACATTTGTATGCTATAATGAAAAGCAGTGAACAATCAATTCAGGTTTTTGAACCTGTCAGATGTGAACAACTAAATAAAAATATGTGGTTTGTGGGAATCAATTTGAAATTGGTAGAATGTTGATTTCTATTTAGCTGAACATTATATGCTTGTTCTCATTCATGTTTTTGCAATTTGTTTTCTTAGTTTTCTAATGAAGCTTTTGGAGCTAGGGAAGCATTTTCTGAAAAAAATTACAGTATCTCTCAAAAGTATTTAAAGAATGAATAAGTTACATTGATTCATTAATATTATTTTCCTGTCAACAATCAAAGACGAGGGGAAAATAATAATTACCACTCTCCAAAGCAAAGATAATGGTAAACTGTACATGAAATCTATGTCAACTTCAATTTTTTATTGTTTTAAACTCTCTTCTCAGCTCCAAAAAAATAGATAGTCCAGGGCTTTCTATTTCTTTCCTTTCCAAGTTTCATACCCAAATAACAGCTTTTTATATAAAATTTGTATTATAGTAAATGTTTGATGTTTATGATTATTACTAATAAATATATTTTAAAATTGTTAACTTCAATATTTGTGTTTTCTGAGACCAAAAGATATTCATTTTATCTCCTTGACAACCACGATTGCTGACACAATGTTTTTTAAATTTTACTCCTATGAGTGGTAGAATTTTTCATCTCCTCTGGGTCTTTCCTGGGGTATATCCTCTGGGTCTTTAAGAATTTCTAGGAGTGGTTTTAGGTTGGCTATTATTTTCTTGACTGCAAAATTTTGAAGGATGGAAAGGAGTTCTTTGATGTCATGAGCTGATATTTATTTTATTATTTATTTTACGTCAAAAACAGTTAAAAACTGTGTGTGACATGCTACAGGTAAAAGTGAATTCTGTGCACGTTCTCATAATTCTGTGATCCCTGCCCTAAGCCATATACTACTTGAATTTTGAATACCGAAAGGAATGAGCGGTTTTGGCAAGAATTGTTAACAAAATATTCGTTCCGATGTAACCAATTCTATTTTCTAGAGTAAATCGGCTATAGATTTGGGCTCTTATCCCTCATCATGTCCTTCATGAAGAAATAATACTTCCTGCCCCGACAACATGGAGAACGATAATTTAAATAACTATATTTCCCACTGAATTCTAGAAGACATGTGCTGATAATGAAGTTACATTTATGTCCAGAAGCAAAACAAGAGGCCATCTCAGCCTTTGCTCAAAAGATTAGGGAAACTGGACGAAAAATAGAGCTGAAAATATATTCCCGCCCTTAAGTAAGACATTTATTATAGTATTTTTTGATCATGATAGTATATTATGATAGAATTTATGATAGATTTACGATAGTGTCTGAGTAAGTTGATGGTAGAGAGTCTTGAATTTGGATGTCATTCATATTGCTGTGAGTTTTTGTTGGTGTCAAAGTAAATCTTGATTGTAGGACATAAGTGAATATTTCAATTTTTCTCTTTGGGTCATAAGTCCGAATATTTTTGGCATAGTCTTTTCGTAATATGATGGTCAGTGACGGCTTTTTGAGCACTTTGAGGTCTTTCCAAATGTCCCTCCTGCCCCTGACGTCCGTTGTTTTGAGGAAGTTCTTCCACTCCGGTGCAGGGTATTCAAAGAGTAGGCGGGAAACGTATCTGCAAGTGCGTTGGAATATTCTTTTATTAGTCTGGTCTTGGGTTGCATAAAATGTTCTTTATGCTTTTCTTCTTTCTTGAATTAGTTGTGGGATAAGTGAAAGTAATGTTTTTCGTCCGTCTTGATCTTGTGTTCTGGTTGTGACTAATTTATAAGAGACTGAAATGATAGTTCAGTTTTTCTAGTTTGTAATCTATTTCTGCAGGGGTAATTCGGTTTTTCTTAGATATTTTACCTTTATGGGCTACTCCTTCTCTGTATTTCTTCCAGTCTGTGAAGAATTTTGATTGATTTTGGTGGGAGTATGGAAAGGCGCCAAGATATATTGCAAAGAGGATACGAAGGTGGTCAGAATGAAATTCATGTAGAGGTCTTGGCGTAGCGGGTTGAAGTGAAGTGGAGTAAATGACTAGATCGAGTATTTCGTACGGAATATGTCTGAATAAATGTGTAGGGCTGGAGGGGGAAGAAGTGAGAGTAATGGATGGTTTTCAGTATAGTGATACACAGTATTACCTGCTGTCGAGTTATACTGACAGTCTCAATCTACACGTTTTGCATTTGGGTCACCACCCATTACAGTTGTAGAGTCTGGAGGTAGAAGAGAGTCTAAGCCGTCGGAAGTTGTTTTGGTGGGCTTTTGTAGACTGACACAAAGGAGACTGGTCCTGTGGCAGTTTCTACATGTACTATCGTGACCTCTAAGTGTTCTAATTGAAGCGTTACTATTCTTGTGTACAGCAATGATCTCTATATAACTATTGCCTACTTCCATCTGATCCCGTCTGTCGGTCATTGCGGTACACGAAATATCCTCTCAGGTTGAAGTTTCGATTTGGTGTGAGATGGGTGTCTTGCACCACTATGATTACGCTGAAGTCCTCACCAAATTTTTCTATGAGGACTCTGGTTTTAGCTAGCGTTCCATCAGTTTTCAATGACGCTACACGGTTTGGTCTATTAGCCATTTAGAAAAGGGCAGAGATTACTTCTAGAGCCAAAAATGCTTTTGTGGTTAGATCCCCTAGTTCCTTGGAAATATTGATTACGGTTTTGATAACTGTAACAATGTTCTTAATGTTGAATCCTTTAAGGAATTCGAGAAGCTCTTAGATTTTTCCTAGGGTGCCTGTAGATGGAGGGTCGTTTGCTTTTTGAGAATTTGGGTTGTCTTGGGTAGTAGTGTACCATGCTGGCGGTGCATTGTTCGTGGATTCTTTTGATAGAGGTTGATATTGATTTGGAGATGAGGTATTAATGAGGGGTTTGTTCCCGGCAGCACGCTGTTTTCGAACGGCTTTGAGTTTTTGTAGTTGATGCTGCCTCACCCGTTTTGTAAATGGCATTCACTGTAGTTAGCAGGATGGTCTCCATCGCAGTTTGCGTATTTGGGTTTGGTGTTTAGGCTATCTGTGATTGGACATTGGGCTGAACAGTGGTTGTCTGTACATTCCATACATCTGTGGGGGCACTTAAATTAAATTTTTGTGTTAGTCCAAGTAACGCAATTTAAGTAAAGGGGAACTCTGTTTGGTTTTAGATTCTTCAGATTGAATCTTATAGAAGCCTAAATATTTCATACTTTTCATTTCAGTTATTTATGTTTGATTCAATTCAATCGAATATGTTTAGGGGTTCTAGTCTATTTTCTGTTGTTTTACGTTTTATTTCACTTAGCGAACTTTGATTTCTTTTTCTTGTATTTCGGCTCTTAGTTCCTCGCAGTTCATGATTGCGTTCAATTCTCGAATCATAAGTTTTTGTCGTCTTTCGGGCGTAGCTCGATTGAAGTAGACGGCGCGCTCGGTATAATTTCTTGTGTTTGTGAGTATTTTATCTTTTTTCCGGTGATCTTCTATGCACTCTAGTCGACGCATCAACGCTTGTACCATAATTTGAGCATGTAGGGTTTTTTGGGAATGGTTTGAAGAAATTTAATAATTCCCGTGGGATCCGTTAGCATAGATCTGTCCACGAAGAAATGGCCGATTGTGATATTGGGATTTTCTAGTCCCATTTGTATTCTTTGATGTGCCATTTAAGTTTGATTTTATGCTGTTGACATTCGAATTGTTTGTGTTGCTTGCATTGTTGGGATGTGAATCGTGGGTGGGATTTTTTTTTCATTTGTGCTGGTTGTACTGGGCGACTCCAATATTAAATCTGGATCGGTGATGGTGTTTCTCGTAACTTTTACACTAGACCGTAGCTTTCGTCTGTCGGTGACTTTTACGGGAGAGAAGGTGATCTAGCCTATATTTTTTTTTCTATTAATTTTTAAGGGATTAACGACATTTACGAAGTTTAGTGGACCAAGTAGTTGTTTACTATCAATGATGACTCTTTCAAGGTTTGATACAAAAACGACTCATGTCATAAGCGACATTTTAGAGTTGTGAAATTCAGCTTAATTTAACACCCAGAAGCAAAGCAAAAGAAGGAACCATCTCAGCATTTTCTCAACGAATCAATGGAAAGTGGCGAAATAAATGAACAAATGTTCACATTGTAACATGTCATACGGTATAATAATGCAAAAATAACACATGTACTCCTATGCTTAAGTGCCGAACCATCATTATGGCTGTTGCAAATTCAGTGGCTGCCGGAAAAGTAATTGCACATTGATACTACATCTCCAGAATATCTGGTACTTGTGATTGCCCCCACAATAACGCGTTTGATATATATGCAATTTTAATAGCGCTTTGTTTCTATAATATAAGCATGTAGTAAAAATTTCTTGCAACGGCGTCACGGCAGCAAAAATTAGCATTACACCGCTTGCTAGTGAATAAAATGCGATGGCCCACGCAATCTCCATGCCAAGCAAAGAGGTGCTCAGACCGGAGCACGAGGCGGTCAGGTCCGAGTTCACTGATGTAAGCATGAGCCATGATATAAGAATCTCTACGGAGCAGTTTCCGCAAAGACTACTCTTTTTACTTTCTCACTTTTACGAACGTAAGAAGACAAAGTATTGTAATCGTCCGTCGAAACCGTGTCGGGCCCTATTAACGAAAAAGTCGATAAATTACGTTCCTATATGTATATATATATATATATATATATATATATATATATATATATATATATATATATATATATATATATATATATAGTAATAGATATTTTGATATTTTAGGATCCTTTAAATAAAACCTCGAAACATTTTGAAAACCTTCTCCAAAATTGTCGCAAATTTCTTGATTAAGCTATGCTTTCGAATAATGTAAAGGTTGCTTAAAGGAATGGTGTAGGTCTCATGTTCGCTAAAATCCCAGATTTTTCGAAAATTGTAAGGTCCAATTTTTTGGAGCGTCTTCCTACAGATAAATATAATATTGGAGATAGACAGTTTTTCTTAATGAAATCTCTTCTTTAATGACAGATATTGAAATATGGTCATCTTTTCGCAAACATAAGTGGTGTCTGAAATTTTGCGCGAAAAGAAGGAAAGTGTAAATATTTTCAATAATTATTTTCTAAATAACTGCTCCAATTTTTTTTAAAAATGTTCTCCTCGTATGTATGAAAGAAGTGTAAAAAATGGTATTCTCATTTTCAGCAAACTTTCCGTTTTTTCGATAATTGCAAATAGTTAACATTTCAAAACTACTAAATTGAAGATAGAGATTTTTGCCTTGAACAAAGTTTGTTTTAAAATATCAGCTCTTTAAAAAGGGTCATGTACAATTTTTGAATAATCTAGTAGATTTTGCGTAATTTGTGTCTGGAATGTATGAAATTTCTAAAAAAAATCCCGAAAACCATTCGGAATTTTTTCTTTAATTTTTTCCACAGATAGAAGAAAGAGTGCTTAAAAGCATGGCGCGGGTCTCATTTTCGGTGCACTCTGAATTTTCGAAAACTGGAAATTAAAAAATAATTCGGAAAAAGTATGTGCTGTTCTAGCACCACTACTTTACTTTATCGCACTTACTTCATAAGAAGAGAAAGTGCGCCGAAAACTGCGAATTATTGGCAGAGAAATTCTTATCGCCGGATCTTGGTAACAAAAAAATGTATAAATTCTGGTCTTAAATGTAGTAAATTACTTCCTCTAACACATGATGTCATACTCGTAGGTCCTTGATACTGAGAAATCGACTGACGGCAAAACATCTGTCCGTCTATTCGTCGATTCGGCTGTAGTCAGCGACAGCGCCTAAGTCGTTCAGCCGATTTCTTCCAAAATCGGTATTCCCAGATCGATATGAACGAGCCTGGGGCTTTGGTAGTTTCAAACGGTTATTTTAATTTTGAGGGTACTTTACATCAAGATTTAAAAATTTTATCAAAATTTTCTCAAAAATGATACCAATTTTTTTATTAAACTTTGTCCTCAGGTAGGGTTAGAGACTGTTAAGAGAATGGTGCAGTGCTCATGTACGTTGGAAATCTCAGATTTTTCAAAAATTGCGAAAGTGCAATTGTTTGGGCGCATTCCTACAACTATATTATTGAAGCTAGACATTTTTCTTTTAATGAAATCAGTTTATTAAAGACAGTTCTTGAAATTAGGTCAAGTACAATTTTTCGAAAAATGAGTTTTTGCATAATTTTGCCATAATATAGACATAATATAGACAATTAAACTTTTTTACACAACTTTCTCTCGAAAACGGCATCAAATTTTTACTTTAAATTTATTCTTCAATTTATCAACGAATGGTAAAAAATATGTTCCTAGTTCTACTTTCGGCGAACTCTCCGTATTTTTGAAAATTGCAAGAAGTTAATATTTCAAAACTACAAAATTGAAATAGAGATTTTAACTTAGTCTTTTCCAAAAAAAATCAAAGGGCATGTACAATTCATTAAAACCCGAGTAGCTTTTGCGTAATTTGGACTTGAAATTAACGTAATTTATAAAAACGATCATTTTTTCAAGGACTGCTCCAAATTTTCTCTTCAGTTTTTTTCCCACCACATAGAAGAAGCGCCGCTAAAAAAATATCCCTGGTCTAATTTTGTTGAACTCTCAACATATTCGAAAATTGCAAATTTAGATATAATGCGAGAAAGTGTATGCTGTTTTAGCACTTAGTTTACTTTTTCGCACTTCGTAGGAAGAGGTTTTGGCAGAAAAACGCTTATTGCCGAGCCCTGGTAACGAAGAAGTGGATAAATCCTGTTGCTGTTTGTAGCAAATTACTTCCTCTAACAAGTAATGCATCCAAAAGCCATATTTTGTGTGATGTTGATACCGAAAAATGGATTGATGGGAAAAGTCTCTCTGTTCACCCGTCTGTCCGCCTGTCAGTCCGTCCGTGGTCAACGCTAGCGCCTAAATTGTTCTGCCGATAGTCCCCAAAAGATGATATTGTTATTCCCCGTACGGTTCACGGAGAGTTAACTCAGAGGATCTGAGGATGATCTTGGCTGTCCGGGTGGCGCCGCGTCGAAGGCTGTGTCTGCCTCGCAGACCAGCTCTGAGGAAGACCACGATAAGATGGTCGAAACGTTGGCAACACAGCATTCGACGCGGCGCTACCCGGACAGCCAAGTTCCACATGACTCCGGCCGCCGAAGCCTACGACTTCACTCAGAGGATCTGAGTTCGGGCCTTGGCGCTGATTTTTTTTTTTTTTTTTTTTTGCTTTATGAAAATAGTTTCGCAGCTTTATGTAGTGGTATAATACAATGGAGCACTTAGAAATAATGCTAGAAAGTATGTGCTGATGTAGCACCAGTGGCGGCTGCTGGGTTGCAAACTAGGGGGGGGGGCGGTACACAGTATGTCCGAACTATCACGTACATTTTACCTCTTCAGAATATTTCTTGAACGATGAAAACTGGAATGTGGTGTACAACCGATTTGCACGTATCAAGGTTTTAATCCTTATCTAAGACAACTTTTCCACTGATGACGGAAGATACAATGGTGCTCATACGAAAATAAGAGATTTTTTTAAACATCTATTTTCAGCCAACAAAACAGTAATTCGTGAAATCCTATGAAAAGGTCAGTATTTCTGGCTTAGTTTGTAACCGCGGGATCTGTCGAACAAAACCCTAATAAAAGCACGCTGCTCTCACCTAACACCCAGTACCCCCACTACTCCTCTATCTTCTTTACCTGGCATGCACCAGCTGCAGAGGAACTCCCAATACTTCATGATGCGACCCATTCCAAAAACATTTATTTTTCACTTAATCGAGTACTTAAAACCAAATTAATCCTTAATAATTGCGCTACTGGTGTGCACAAATTAAACCAGTTGTTTTTCAAGTTAAATACTCTTTGCAACTTTTCCCGAGGTTTTTTCTGGGGAGAGCGCCGCCCTAGAGCCCTTAAAAAGCAGCCGCCTCTGTGTAGCACCACTAGTTCATACTTTTATTCCAACGCAGCCTTTACTCAAGGCCTCCGCACAAATGAATGGCGTCATGACAATTAGGCGCATTGCTACATCGGCGTTTGCCTGCTCCGCGGTAGTGTTTTTTAAGAAAAAATGTTGCGTCAACTCACGACGCAACTCGTCTCCTAACCTCTTCTTGGATGTTGAGTGCTATTGGAGTAATCCTCCGTTACTTTATGCGTATATTCTGGAGTAATCCTCCGTTACTGTATAGACCAGGTAGCATCTCCGCGTACGCGCCTCCCACCGCGTACGCGCTCCTGCGTCACTACCCAGCGGCCAGAATTAGGAAGGAATAAGGATTGGGGTAGGGTTTAGGACTCTTCACGGGGGCTGGACCAGCCCTTGTGAAGCAGCCAAACTTTTGTTGGAACAAATTTCGACTGAGATTCGACGGGAATCGAACCCGGATCTCCTTGGTGAAACGCGAGCAACTTCGCTCTGCGCCATGAGATGACCTTGTGTTTGAATGCAAATTTTCCCCTCAGTTTATATTCAATGCAACGAAAAAGAAGTACATTGCCAAAGAAGATTGACACGTATTATTATTATTAAACATTTTAAACTACATGTGAGCAAGAATCTTCAACCAAAAACATATTTTCATTTTCAAGAACTGTATTACTTCTGATTTGAAATAAAACTTTAATAATCTAAGGTTCATCGTTATTCAGTTAAAAAAGGTGGCATTCTCTTAAATCTTTTTCAGCAGAACAAAGGGTATAGCCAAATAAGGTGGTGAAAACTGCCATCAAACCAAATCGATAATCGCGATGCTCCTATGAAAGAGAATAAAAATGCCGTAGATTCACAAAAACCCAGCATCCTAGGGCAATCTGTTACAGAGATACAATGAGAAACGTGTTTTCATGTTTTATTTTTTTAAGCTTCTATTGCATGTGTACGGTTGAAAAAATGGAGAGGCGGGGGAAAAAGTTTGAATTTTAAGGTATTTTTGTCAACCAATTCTGAGGCCGAATTCAAAAAGAAAAATATAAATAAATTTTTGAAATGGATTTTCAACGCGATAACGGAGTACTGTCTCAGTTTTCCCCCGAGAATGCATCTTATAACATTCTATAACATATTTTTTTTAGATTTTTAAACAATATCAACGATAGTGAAAAACAATTTTATCAGTTCAAAAATTTCAAATTCGCGGCAAAATGTCATAGGAATTTTTTTTCACAAATCTTTAAACAATTTCTATTTAAATTATTGACAAGTCTCACAGACACAAGCCTGATTTATAACTTTTTGCTGACAAATATTTGTCTTTATGTGGAAATTATTTATATTATGGACATAAAAAATCAAACCCCATTTGCTTTAGATTTATGTATTGTTTTTAATATAAATCAAATTACTCAGTTGTAGATTTATTAATTATTGACATTTAGACAATCATAAGCAATTAATTCTTGTTAATTTTAAAAAAAATGCCATTTTTATCACAAAAAATTGTTTGCAAAATACTCTCAGATTTTTATTTTAATTTATAGAAACTCGAGATTTTAATTTGTAAGTTATCAATTTTTGTACACTTCACTGTTACCACAGCCCTTTAATGTAGTCGTAGTAGAGACCTGTGGGTTTGCTCCTTCTGGTAGAAGAGATTATTAAGCAGTTTGCCCGAGATCTCCATTTATGCGTCGGGTGCCCTGCAGGTATTCGTAATTGATGCAGTGATACTTTGCGTCTGTGAACGTTTACGTAATAAGAAGGTAGGGAAGGAATACACGCAACTATCTGGTAGCAAAAGAACTCTTCTCTGTTTGTCATGGAAAACTAACATATCGCCGCACACCAAGAAATGTGATTTTCTACAAACGCCAGGTATAGATATACATTTGCGGCATACATTCATTTGCAGATAATCGAGGCTATTGTAACATGTGGGTTGAAGGAGAAGCTAAAAAGAAGCTCAGACAATTGTGCACGCTTTAATAAAACATACAAACAATATTTTTACCTGATGGGACATAAAAGTCAATTTTGTGAAGCTATTCCTATGGTTGACAAAACAGGAACATAAAATTTGCCGTAATGTTGGAAGTAGCATCGCAATAACACCTTACGCTGAAGACAATTACGCAGAGATTTTTTATTCCAGGACATATTCCAGAGATTCATCCTTCCTAACGACGACCAGTTAGGTAAAAGACAGTGCTCTACAGAGGCAAAAATTCTCGTATATGCTACAGGATTATTTTAAAGTAATTAAAGAAGATCGCAACAATAACCCGTGTACAGATTTAGAATGATGCAGGTAAAGATTGCCTCATCTCTGGAGTTTGAATTGATACTATCAAATCGTAAAATTGTAGTGCTACAACAGCGCATTCTTATATCCAACCTCAGATGGGGGTCCCCTTATTTCGGAACGGAAAACTCACATGATGTGGAACGTCAGCAGATTTCTCTCCAAATCAATGCATTTTGTGCAATATCCAGCAGTAAGATGAACGCACATTTGTTTGTGATGCCACTGTCGGGTATGGCAAATGTTAATACATTACAATTGTGGATAACCTCTAGGTTTCCTGACCTTACAGTTATTGATTTTTGATTTGTAAGCATGTAAAAAATATTGTTTATACGTTTGATCAAGTCCAGCAACAATATCTGAAGTCAAGAATCGCATAGTTAATGATGTGATGACCATTTCTGAAGAAATGCTACATGCTATATCCTGTAGACGATTTAGGCTAGCGTATCCTACTTACCGGTACTTCCAGGATAGGAGAACACAGAGAACGTTTATAATTGTACACCAACAACTTGCAGAGTTCAATTCAGATGTATCTTGTAATTTAATTTTCATATTTTGTTCGATTTTTATGTTCCCATAAATCATTTCTAATTACCTCAAACTTGCCGTCTGGCAACGTTGTAAAATATCATGTATATTATAAGTGAATATGTTGCGATAAACTGTTGATACTCATGCCTGATAAATGTGATTCCTGCGATGTGTGTTTTAATAATTGTAAGTAGACCTATCTGTATAAAGGAAAACTATAAGTACCTAAACTTGAGTAATTTAGTTTTGACAAATATCAGTGATTCGTAAATGAAGGGAGAAGGCAATGGTGGAATAACTTGCTGAATTAAGAGGGGCTTGTGGGAATTATATGTATGGAAATTGCGTATTATGCCCACAGTTGAAGGGTTACTAGATAGTTCTGTGTCATATTTTGGTCAAAATTAAGATAATCTTACTAATGTACTTGTCGTATTATCAGTTATTGCAATTTGTGTAAATGTTTAGATGGTGATGTAACACATGTCGCTACACTACGAAACCATTTGTTCTTAACTCAATGGCGACGGAAGACGATTTGAAACTTTTATTTCATTAGTCATATGATTATCTAAACCCAAACCCTTTAATAATTCTATTCTGTAATTAATTTTAAACCAGGTATGAAATTATTTATTTGAAATGGAAACTGCTTTGAAACAGCGTTTCCATTGTTTGTTAATTATTATGAAACCAATTTTAAACGCCGGATATCGAATATATTGCTCCCTTTTTGCAAAGAATATTAGAATCATCAGCAAAGTGAAATGTTCTTCTATTTATAATCCACTAGGGTTTATAACCACATACAAGGAATAAGAGTGAGCAAAAAATCAAACCCTGCGGGACTCCATACTTAATTGATAATGAGACGGTAAGACGAATAAGTAATGTCCTTTCATTCCAGGAACGTATGTCTAACCTGTGAGATCGATTTTAGAGGTACGAAGGTACCCCTTGAAAAGTCATAAAGTCCTTATAATGGTAATTTTCAGAGAAACGATCAATGAGTCAAATGGTTGCAAAGATCTAAAAATATTTCCTTGGATGCTTTATCTGATACATTTATATTTTTTAATGTAGCATTATCGGATGGGAGTGCTTAGAAGTACACTAATTATTTCTTATTTTTTGATAGATTTAATTTTTTTTAAAAGCTAAAAATCATCCATTTTTTGTATTATATGCGTTTTGATCAAAATATGATGCAATTTATCATAAGCGTTTGCTATAGTATTTGAGATATTACAATGTCTTTCTCTTCGGATAAATATAGTTTAGAACTATATAAAATTGAATATTCAGAATACAGTTTGTAAACATTTGTCGTGTTTCAAATCTTAGTTTAATACGTTATTATGTTATGAAAAGACATCTGCCTTTGTTTGACATAAAATATAATACATTTTCTTATTAAATAATATATTGATGCCAAACAAAAATTAGATCTTTTTTCATATAGAAAGATAGAAAATGAATAATATTACGTAAACTAAAGCACAATATTATTAGTTATATCAATTTACTAATTTATTAATGTCGTCAAACACATCAATACAATAAAAATTAAGGCTGTAGGTGTCGGAGGCCCCCCTCTTGTTAATGCACGGGACGTTTTATATCTTGGTATTACTATTACTACGGTTAAATAGATACAGCTGTTTCCATAAAATTTTATTTTCGAAAACTCATATTGCCATTCTGAAAACGTTTCATATTTACTAAGAAAGGTATATTAGCTGTAGAAGTACAAGCCTACACGGAAAAAAAATTGTTTGGTAAATGCTACGTTCCAAAATGGACATAAGGGGAACGGCGGTTATACATGCAAATTGCTGGTCCCGGCAGAATTGTTCGTAATGCTACGAAAAATAGAGGATCATAGTGCGCTGCTTTACACTTTGCCTTACTTGCGCCTGTTTTATACTAATCATTCGAATTTTCTTGTCTAGTAACTGCTAATCTGTCGGGTAATGAACGAGATGACATCCCAGATTGACGTTGCTATTCAACAGCCCTGTCATCGTTGGCAATATACGTGTAAATCTAGAGTGACTATATTGCAGGGTGTAAGCTGTGAATACTAACCATTTTAACATTTTTGCATTGAACACAATGATTATTTACTCATTTTCCAATTTTCGCTACTCGCTTGTTCCAGAATGAATTTGTTGTGTGTGCATCGTGAAGTGCATTTCACTGACCTTCAGTAGCATGCAGTGCATTCCTATTCCTAACGCTGTACTTGGTTGCATAATATAAATTGCTAATTGCCAATGCGCGCAGAAATTCAAACACCCCATGCAGTCTCCGGCCACTTGAGATGTGTCAAGTGTTTCGCTAGGTATAATGAAATAACTGGGGAAAAATCCGGAAAATACTAAAGTGCCATCCACACCGAAATTGAAAGAATACTATGCACTTTCCCGCCCAGCGAGAGGCGTCTATGGTTTCATTAGATAGACAGCATCTCGAGGAAACTCCACAAGCAATGAAACAGCTTCGACATTGACTATAAAATGCATATAGTCTACTGCTATTCTCATACTGTATACACTAACTGAATACACATACTCAGTGCGTCGTTCCTGCTTACGAAACACTTCACTACTTCACGCAACAGCAAGGCTCCAAGGAAAAGGTCCCGTTTATAATATTTGATATTAATGTGTTACGCCGTGGAACAACAACTTTATTGATATTCATGGTATGTAAAGAAGTGTTATATAGCATACTACGCTATTGCAGTATTCGTGAAAACTGCTCTTGTTCAAATATTTAATTTGTTGCAGCATTACACTGTATGATACTATATTATCATGTATTTTATTTGTTTTTAATGGGTAGTGTGGAACATTTTTGGAAAACCATTTTGTGTGGTTTTCTTCAGCAGCAATGTTGCTGCCGCAGGCTACTCGGAGTTGTTATTACTAATGAAATGACCTTCGTACACTATTCGGGCTATTTGCAGTATACAGGCCACGTTAATTCATATCATTCTAGTGTTTTATTTATTTTGCGGGTACCGCACCGATAGAGTAAATAAAATGTCCTATTTTGCCAAGGACAATCCGCAAAATATGACATCCATATATGAATAAAAAAAATCTTTGTTCATCCTCCTGAATGAAAATATTAGGTTTGCTCAGCAGGCATGGCAAGTCTGAAGAAATCGTTCCTACACTTAAATGTTTGATTATGCAGAAGTAAGGACTGATCTTTTGATCAAGAAATGTTTACCAATTATATCGTATTAAAATTCTGTACATTCTGTAAACTGTATAATGTTTTAAAGCGTTCTATTCAAAGAGATCTATACACATCGTAGATTCAGTGTGCTATATAAATGTAAAGTAGGCAAATGAAACAAAACCTCGTTCTTGACAAGATCAATCCCTTCTTCCCCTCGAAGTAATTACAGAATGTGTTAGTTGTCAGCAGGCACGCAGCCGGATACTAGTAAGAAATAAACATAGTATCGTAAATAAATTTCCACTTTGGTGCTGAAAATTTCAGGTGAAGTACGTGTGCAAATATTGGACTATAAGTAAAGCTTGTAGTTGTCCCTGATTTTTTCTGGCATTCGTGAACGAGAGGGTTTAATATATATTTAGAGGGCTGTTTCATTTATTTACAGGGGTATACAACTATATTTTGCGAACTACTTGAATATAGGAGGAAAAAGCCTTCTATGAGGCTCGGATGGCTAAAGTAAATATTATTTCAAAATACATTAAAAAAAATTCCAAAACTACACCTCAAAACCAAACAAGAATACCACGAGACAGAACGAAAAGTTTTGTGAGGAAACCGTCTAGAACCGAATGGCATACAAAAACTAAAACTAATGATGCTATAACAACCCAGCTTTCTGGCATTATTTGTAACTTTCGCAATATTTGAAAATTCAGTGAGTTCAACGAAAATCGGACATGCAAAATTTTTATAAAATCAAAATAGTCGTTTCAAGCTCGCAGGGATTCCAGTTCGTCCAGATTGATCGGGATACATCAGTTTTGGAGGAAATCGTTTTGTTCAGACGGTTTAGATGCTCTCGTTGGCCGCAGGCAGGCGGACGGAGAGACAGACGTTTGGTCGTCAACGAATTTTTCGGTATCGAGGCTTCACAAAATGTGGGTTCTTATTTATTTATTTATTTATTTATTTATTTATTTATTTACGTCAAAAAACAGTTAAAAACTGCGTATGACGGGCTATGGGGAAAAGTGAATTGTGTGCACATTTTCAAAATTCTGTGATCCCTACACTAAATCATATACTACTTAAGTTTTGAATTTTGAAACTTAAGTAGTATATGATTTAGTGTTCTAACTACACAACATGTTAGCGGTAGTAATTTCCTACATATAGAAACAATATTCATACACTTTTTCATACCGGGGCCTCATAATATGAGTTTTCAGTTGAAAAATCGCCGATTTTTTGCCGGGGTATTACAATATTTTCTCTTTGCCTAATCCTGGCACTAATTTACCTATTTACTAATGTATTTTGGTACTAATGATGTTTACCAAAATAAAAAATGGTCGATATGCCACTATGTATCAACTGTAATGAATACGTGCCTGAATAATACGTTTATTTGAAATGTGAAGGAATTTGAAGGTTTTTATAACATTGGCATGAAATTTGCAGTCTTCGAAAAACTTAAGGTGACCCATATTTGACACACCGGTCTTATATAGTAGATTTATGCAAGTGTACGGATTTCATCATCGAACACCCAAAAAGCGTCGTTGTTGCTAACAAAAGTGAATATTTCCACAATTGAAGGGTTTCTTGCAAAAGCAGTAGTAGTCCAAAATTGAGAAAATGGAGTTTGTTCTGCCGTCTTATAGTGTGAACGTCCATGCATCAGAGGATAATATCCATTCAGCCTAAAGTACGTTAGTCCCAAAAAAAGAGCGAAGAAAAATAGGTGAATCTGGCAGAACATCACATGACCAAAGCGTTTCTGCTAAAACGCCATTAGTTAAGAACAAATGAAGATAGCAGTGGGTGTGATGAATGATCAGCTCCCAGTAGATCTTTCCCGAAAATTAATTGGTTTATTACATGTTATAGTTCAGTTAGGGTTTATTAGGAACGCTTTGGTAGAGTGCTTGTTGGAGGTTCAATTGTTTTCATTGTATGCAAGAATAAAAATGCAACATGTAAAATACACGTAATTTTATTTCTTAGGTTTCTAGTATATTGCGTAGATATAGGCGTAATAGCAAATATATTTACGTAGTCTGCAATTTTATGCAAAAATAACATGGGTCCATGTTTCTTTTTCTGGTAACTTGTGAAATATGTTGTTTTATTTATTCACAACTGCATTTTATGTTTCCTGCTGCATAAAAGTAATCCTATACAATATAAAATTCCACAATCTTTGACTAATGCTGTATCCAAGAAGCCCTTCAATTTAGTACACGAAATAAATTCTTGCTTAATTTCGAAAGTATTTCAGTAGTTTTTCCGAAATTGATTCCAAATGCTGGATGTGGATGTGTATTAAAAATTCGGTATTCGTCACTTTGAGACGCGAAAGTAGAAAAAAGAAAAATGCACATTTAAAAAAAGGGACTATAATGCAGTTATAAATTATTACGGTTGTATAAGTGCAAAATGTGCAGATATCTGAAGATGGCTATGAGGTGTAGCGGAAACGTCACCTAAACTACAACGTAGATTAATTAAATTACAATTACGTATACATATAAATAAATCTGAATGTCTGAAATTTGACGAGGAACTTTTTGATTTAATTAATAGGACTAAAGACATTCATAAA
Organism: Teleogryllus occipitalis; assembly: GCA_011170035.1. Lineage (NCBI taxonomy): Eukaryota > Metazoa > Arthropoda > Insecta > Orthoptera > Gryllidae > Teleogryllus > Teleogryllus occipitalis. The sequence continues at coordinate 40,947 of BLKR01004804.1, read as the reverse complement.
AAGAAAGAAAAAAGTTTAGAAACGTAGTAGTGTGAAAACATTTTTAGATAAAAGTTATGTGTTCACAGATATAAGTGTTACTTTGGATTACCAATTAAAATTAACATAAAAATAAACTATGTTTACAACCCAATTCATTAATATCTAGTTCATGAATATCTTTATCAATTAAAATTAACTAAGTTTTATGACTAAACTAATTAACATATAGTTCATTAAATTGTAAATTAAAAATATTAATTTGAAAATTGTGATCACTCTTCTCAGCATGTAAAATAAGATTATTTATGAAGCATGAAAAATATCCTATCTTCAAGAAGAACCCATCTTCATTTGAACGTTACCTTTTTATGAGTCTTGGTGGCGGCATTGGAGTTTCTTGATTACTCCAATCTTATCTACAGGCGTACCAAATCAGATACTTGTGGAATATTATGATCTATTTTACGGCATATAAAGTTCAATCTACGAGCTGTACCGTGAAATTTTGTCATAAACTAATAGAAGAAAATGTGGTTTGGTCAATAATACAGGAAATAAAATTCAGCGGCAACATCAGCTGCCTCATAACAGTTGCCATTTGAAGTATCTGCCACAAAAGCTATCTAGAGATAACAATCGTTTCAATTTGTCAGTAAATGCACCATTTACATGAGTATAACTTTCGTATTCCTGACAATGAGTACTGCATTAGAAATTTTGCGTTTTTTTCGTTTTAAATTGCGTACATTAAGTACAAATGTGCTGCCTTGCGTATATTCCATTTCTTTTTTAATGGGAAATAACCGACATTGTTTTCTGCTAATGCACGTCTGTTCTATTTACGTTGCAAAGAATACTTTTGCTTGAAATTTAGAACAACTTTAATATTTTTAAAACCCATCTTTGGACAGGATAGTTTAAATTCCTCTGAAAATCTTGGATAGACCATTAATGACAAGAATTATTAGAAACTTTTCCTGAACGTACGCCATAGAACGTATGATTCAAACAAAACTTTCTTAAAGGAATTTAAGTTCACTTTTACATGTATAGGAATATTTATAAGCGACTGTGCGTAATGTATTTATATGGACATACATGCTTTGTCACAGTCTTCATTTCCACAGCCCTCATTTATATATATGCATATGGTTCATATTTAATATTAGTGACATGCTAAGGTTGGTTATTGTTGAAGCCTATTGTTGGTTTGCCAGATATATTTTAGCATTTATATGCGTTGAATATTGTACTTTCCTTAGACTGAAAGTTGTGTAATGTAAATCGCGAAGGCCGAAGGCCGGCGTCTCGTTGCTAACTCACAAACGCGTAGCGAAGCGTCAATTCAGGTATAAACTGACTTTAACGTAGATGGTATCGTATAAATAGAAATTGACGACCGACAAAGCGGTACTCGAATCTACACATCCTACCTCTCACTAACCTAAGAGACTTCTCACCAGCAGTCTGATTCCTGTCTTTCACGTATTGTTTGCTGTCATCTCAACTCCTCACCTACCATAGTCACCGTCTGATGGCTTAAGTCAACTTCATACGGATAGAGTCCGAAGAATGTTTCAAAGCTGTTCTTACTTCGGATTTTAAAAGCCCATTGTGAATAATACGAATATTAACAGGCCAATTTGAGAATTAACCAGATTCAAAATTAAGCTATAAAATACGTAATTTCGGTATTGGGATAATATTGTCAGATAACCGATGGATGAGAAATGCCTTGTTCTAATCGTTATCATCTTGAAATATCGGGATAAATAATTTAATTTTATGAGTTTTATTTTTAATGACAAGCAATGTAATAATTGAAGCGTCGTTCACGTGTAAGTAGTAATTTGTAATGAAAGAAAAGTAATAAGTAGTAAAGTGTGTAAACACAATTCAAATCTCGGTGTCTTATAGAAAACATCAGGCAAACCTATTTTCATATGAAGCCACCCTTCTTCGCCATTCGTCGAGTACTCTCTGCGCTTACATTCCCCGCTTCAGCTTGGAATGTAAAGATTTTGTGGGGAAATGAGAGCGGAGTCAAAGGAAGTTGCCTGCACAGGAGCTTCGAGATTCCCACGCGAGAAGGAAGCTTGAACGGACTGCTTGCGAAGGCAAATCAGCCACAGAGTTTTGCATACATCCCCCATCCTACCCTTCGTGTAGGAATCGACTTCTTCCGCGAGAACATGAAACTACGCTACATTAGACAGTAAGTTTCTATGCGAAATTATTTACGTAAGTTTCGAAAAAGAGGAGTCGAATTTAATTTGACGAAGCGACAGAAAATATATAAGTTCATCTCAATGCTGAGTGTGTAATACTCAATCCACATGGTCATTTGCCTCTCTCCTATACATTTCAAAATGTTTGATGGCGGTTGGCAGGACGCTAGTTGCTGCCTAGCGGAAGTTTGCCATCAACCTGTTGTGGAAATGGCTCTTGACGTGAGAATGAAAGCCTGACAACAGTCGTGTGGTAGACAAATAGCAACTAGTCCTAGGCGAGGATTCGGGAGTTTCGAAGCGTTACAGCAATCGACAGCTCTATTTTCTGCGCATGCGTAGTTTGTGTTTCGCATATCTTTTTTGCATCTGTGAATGCTCAGAAGGTCAATATTGTAATCGATTGCTGGACGCAATGCTGTGCAAAATTCCTCAATTAAAATATAATGTATTAATAACTAATCGATGAATTTCATTGTTCAATGAATAAGCAACGATTAATCGTCAGGGAGGAGTCGATTGACTTAATATAATTGATTAATTTTCCATATGCTTTAAAAGAAAGCATGAAAAAACAAAATCTTTAATTTGTATTTTGTACTTATATGCCAAAAGATTAAAATAAAACTTGAGTTATTAACTGATCTTGGCTTTCCGGATGACGCCGCGTCGAAGGCTGTGTTGCCGACGTTTCGACCATCATTTCGTGGTCTTCCTCAGGGCTGGTCTGCCGCGAGGAAGACCACGAAAAGATGGTCGAAACGTCGGCAACACAGCCTTCGACGCGGCGTCACCCGGACAGCCAAGATCAGTTACATGACTCTGGCCGCGGAAGCCTACGACTTCAACTTAAGTTATTGAACAATTTGAATAAATGTGGTAATTTAGAAGAGATTTACACTACACGTATTCACGAGACAAACGGCTAGCTTAAAATGTATCTTTCCGAAAATTATTTAGAAACAGTAATACCATAACTAAATATCAGAACACACAGTTATTTTTCATTTCAAGGATTTTGATAAATTGAAATCAATGCCTTATGTTTGTCTATTATTTTTCTATTGTCGAGGAGACATAGACAAATCCGGTTACATAAGTTGAGTGCAGAAGGCTATTTTTTGTCTTAAAAATTAATATATGTATTAAAATAATAGAGCAATATTATCGAAAAAATTATCTATGTATATGTTAATCAGTGAAGAAATAATCTATTTCAGTTTTCCATTTAATAGTATACAATGGCGACCAAAAAAATAGAGCCAGCACAATCGGAGAGAGAAATAAACGTCCGCTAGTTTTGCAAAACGTTCGCTTGTGGTGTGATGTTAGTTCCGTTCAGCCGACCCAAGAGACAACTTTGGCGCCACTTTTAGTTGCGAAGAAGTAAGCGTTGGATGAAGACGTACAATAAACAACTTCAAGGCAAGAGTCTTATTGATCAAAATAATAGAGCCACCTATTTTTAAAAAAGAAAATTTTTACTTTTTTAAGTAATTGCAACCTTGCTGTGTCGTTTTAAACAAAACACTCTGCAATATTACTATTTAGTGTGTCATTTGACGAACTTTTTGATTTACGTCTTTCCTGATGGGCAGAGTAAAACACACGAATGTATCGGATGTTCGTACAGAATGTACAGAATTATCGTTCGTACAGAATGTATCGGATGTTCGAAAACGGTTTACCTATGAAAAAACTAAATAAAATTTAAAGGTTTAGCGAAAACAAGTTCAAAACTCCATCAGAAAGACAAAACAAACAACAAAACCTGTAGAAAAGAAGGGAAGGCCTACTCCTCGCATGGAGAGATTCATCACCCAAGTGAAAAAGTACCCGTTACTGTCAGTTTCACGCTCAAAAGCGACTCTACCTCTCGATAAAACGATCGCTGAATCCTTAACGCCAACAATTCAAACAAGACTGAAAGCTTCAAAATTGAATAGAGGAGTTGCTAGAAAGAAAACACGTTTCAAAAACAAATATTTAGAATAGGTTGGCTTTTGGTAAGAAACGTAAGAATACAGAGTGTTCTTAGTGACAAAACCTACTGTTTTCAGACGAAACCAAGTTTAATAGGTTATCCTCTGACGCAAAAGTGTATGAGTGTCTAACCCCAAAAGAAGAATAAAATCTCAAACGGACGTTGAAAACTTAAGCATGGTGGTGGAAAGCTCATTGTCTGGGGTGGTTTTTCTTGGCACGGAACTATTTCCATTAATTGAATTAATGGCATTATGAATGCCTAAATGCAGAAAGGTATCGTGTGGGATACGATGCTGCCTTATTCTGAATGGGAGATGCTGCTATAATGGAAATTGCAACAAGACAGTGATCCAAAACACATCCGAGGTGCATAAAACTGTTCCTTTAAGGCGTAAATATTGATGATTTAAAGAGGCCACCACAATCCGTAGACATATCTACCATCTCAATTTCTTGGAGATTGTCAATCGAAGAAATGGCCGATCAAAAGTCTGGACAAATTGTGGGAAAAAATTCAAAAAACTTTTTATGAACATTATCTGGCTTTTGAGGCTGAAATCAATGTTTAATTATAATGGAATAATTATAATTTGTTGATATCATTTTTATACAATATAAAACACCGTTTACACAATAAAGAGGGATATGTGTTATTGTTTTGGGTTATTAACTTAAATTTTGCTACCTGGCTCTATTTTTGGGTCCCCACTGTAAAATATTTTTTTTATATTTTTCGCGCTTAAATATTTACTACTTAGTGGCCGCTGCAATCGCCCGCGCAAGTGCTGCAAGCCCCGACCCAATTGCAAGGTAAGATCGGTACCTGCTGCACTCGAATTAATTAACTACGCTGTGTAAAGTCACGGAAGTTAAACAAATTGAGACGCCGTGGGTTCCTGTTTCAGAGAGCGCCTGCGAAACCCGAGATTCAAAGGCGCCGAGGCTCTGACCGCACGGATAAAGGGCAATGACTGACTACATTAAAGGAGGATTACTCCATTCGTTCGACGCCAGAAGCTGGCCATATAACAGAACGTTGTTACAAATTGTAGCAAGCCTGTGCATTGACGGCTTCTCCTATTTGAGCGGCGCCTTCCCCAGAAAAATCAATTACGCAATAGTTTCAAACATAAAAAACCTTCAAGGAATTGACTCGTTTAATTTGTGCATTACACCTGAACAAATTTTGAGGGCGGATTTAATTTCATGCACCTGCGTAAGCAAATGATCGATGCATTTAGAATAAACCCCATCGGACTTTCACGTTGGGGTCCGTAGCTTGGGCATGGTTGCTTGAGGAAGAGTAGGGGCATAGGAACTTGGTAGAGCTTTCTGAAAGGGTTTCGTTAAGCAGAGTTCGCGCATATGGCTAAGTTAAAAACATTGACCTGTTCGTCTGATTTCATAAATTACGTATTAGTTTGCCGCAAATATTGCTACAAATCTTTTGTGTTCATTTGCCCAATTGCATCTTCGGTCATCAACAAAAATGTTTTATACAAAGACTAAAACACCATTTTTTGCAAACAGGTCGTGTTCTCTATACTACAATTTGCCATCGTTCATGAAAAATTCCGAAGAGAAAGAGTCTGAGTTTGGACACACATGGCGGTCCTGCTAATTTGCAACCCAGCTGAACCTGCGTCCTCTATTTCCACGAAACTTTTAGGGCCTGTAAGATGCCTCTGTGCTCTCAGTGGACTTTAAAGTTAAAAGCGCTCTAAACCTTTGAGCGCAAGAAAGTTCCGAGTAGATCACGGACACAGACGAGTGAGCAATGGGAAGAGGAATTCAGCAGGAAGTGCCACGATTCCAAAAAAATGAGATATAGATTTCTCCCCTCTTAAGTAGAGATATGCCTTCAAGTGAAATTAGGACTCAGGTTCACTGTACGCGGTGATTGGCTCACCATGCAGGGAGGGAAGCGGATTTTGTCCTTGAGTCAACGAACCAGATGAGTGACATTGCGATGACTATCTCGCTTGCTTGTTCTTGTAAAAGGTAAGCAATGGCCATTGAAGGGGATAGATGGTCCTCGGGATAATGGCGGGCTGATGACGTGGGTGAGGTCGGAGATGAGGACGGGCACGAGGACGAGTGTGAAAGGACGAGGGTCAAGACGGTAGAGTCTACGCAATAAGATCGGAAGCGTCTAAGGAGTGAGGACGGGGCGAGAAATAATACTATTACATCTTATTACAGTAGACGAAAATAATAATTTAACTGTGCAGACTGGTATGCAAGTGACGGTAGATTCCAATATTAAATGAAAACGAAGAAAATGCGACATTGCACGTAGAAATAAAGCATATTGCATGCGGAAGGAGTGTTACATTTCCAGGATCAAAATTCCAATCTCGGCGTTTACGTCGCCTCGATCGCAAAGACCCAGTGTAACACTGCGCAAACGCATAGCCGGCACGTCGCGGGCCCCGTCGCGTGCAGCCAGACGTCTCAACATCTGACGCGTGCGACAACGGCCCCCGAGAGAGACAAGGCCCGTAGCGTGCAGAAGCGTTTATTCGGCGTATGGGTCTGCGTACAGCGGGTGGGCGCGGAGGGCGTTCAGCGCCTCACGAGCAGGTGGGCGTGGTCGAGGCCGGAGTCCGAGGATGAGGCGTTGTGCGCGCGCATGGACAGCGGGAACATCCAGCGGCGCGCCAGCACGGCCGGGGAGACACGGCCCGTGGGCGCCACGGCGCCGCCCTCGCCCAGCCCGATCTCCGACGCGGCCGCCGCCCGCAGCCGCTGCAGCAGCTGCAACCACAAGGGCGCGCGCGTTATAATGCCTCACTCACAATGCAAACTTAAACGTAACGTAAGCCGTAAACTTATGCAGTAAACTTTTCACGTAGAAACGATCATTCACAATGGCAAACGTAAGCTGGAACGTAGGTTTTGCCTGAACCAATCAGAATTCAACATATTGATCGATTCGTTTCTAGCATTTTTTTCGACCCTCCTATCGATTTCGCCTTTTGCATCTGCATTATCGAAGGTCACAATTTTGTTTGCCATTTTGAACCAACACTTCGCAACTCGTACCAAAACTCCAAAAACTTCTCTGCTCTTCCTTTCGACTATGCACACCAATACACACGCATAAACAAGAATCTATCTGGAGTCGACCTTCCTTCTCGCGGATTTCGTTGTGCATTTGTTTTTTTCATGCTGTTCTCTGATTGGCCTTCGGTAGAATTTCGACGTAAACTTAAACGTAGAAGCTTGGAGCTTGCGAGCTCTTAAGATTACGTCTTACGTCTACGTTTACGTCAAGGCATTGTGAATGATCTCGCTATATAACCCATTTCTATGTTTTGCGGCTACGTTACGGTCACGTTTAAGTTTGCATTGTGAATGAGGCCTAAGTGCTGAGGACAGGACTAGGAAGGGGCGCGCGGTTCGGCGCTCGTTTCTTAGGGAACTGCTCTGGGTGGTTGATAGCTTCATTGATTGATGATTCCTGCCGCGTCAACTGCTGCAAAGGTCATAGCGATGATCTTCACCCGCTGGATGGTGAGATCCGGCGCCGACCTACACATCGGGGGGTCCTTGAGCGCACTAAGGATAGGAAGAGGAAGGGAGATGGCGCGTGCGATCCGTGGCTCGTTTGTTAGGAAACTGCTCCGGTTGATTGATTGATGATTCCTGGCATGTCAACTGCTGATGAGATCGTGGCGTTGACCTTCAACCGCTGGATGGCGAGGTCCGGCGTCTACCTACATGTAGGCTTGCGGAGTTGTACCTAACCAGGTATCTCCCACCAACGGGGAACAGCCGCAGCCGGGACAAGATCTAATCTCCCGATTGGTATCTCGGTATGTGTAGTAGTGTAGAGCATGTAAATGTGTGTGTAAGTAAGATGCGAGGATACGAAAAGGAAAATGAAGTAAAGATCGCGCGAGGTCCGTGGTCCGTTTAATAGGATACTGCTCTGGCTTTCACCTGGTGTTGACCGGAGAATCCAGGGAAAACATCGACACTTTAACCCTAGGAACTCTCCGTGGAAGGTACTGCAGTGACATCATTTGATGCCCTGAGCCATGGGGATTAGTGATAGTATGTTGAGTTGTGCATTATGAATTGTGGTGAGTTTATTAATTTGGATTCTTGAGGGTCGATTCTCGTGTGAATTTTTGTGTGAGTATTGTGGCTTAGGGTGTGTGAATTGATTGAACACGAGTCCGCCCAGCCAGGACTCCCTCGCGGTCGCCGCCCCAGTTTCTGCTGCTCAAACCACAAGCACAGTGGTAGACTCTATTGTTTGTTTATTATTTAACCTCGAAAATTGCCTCGGAAAACCTCTAAAAACTGTGTCGTAGTATGAGGAGATGTGCAACCTGTGCGCATTTTCTCGAGCTCAGGATTACCTACCCTCGAACTCCTATACGAATGGGGAACTAACAATAACCAGACCCGGAGCGGTGGCTCACTGCATCAACTGATGTCACTGCAGTGCCTCTGACCGGGAGGTCCTAGGTTCGAGTCCCGATGGTGGCAGGATTTTCGACTCAGGCTTTCCAGATAGGTAGAATTCAAACGCTGTCTGGAGGAAAATTCTAGCTACCGGCTGCTCTGATCGGTAGTTTTCCGTGGTTTCTCCGATCAAAACCTGGCGAATGCCGGAGCAATACCCTAACAAACGGACCGCGAGATCTTACCTTCATTTTCCCTGTCCTATCCTCTCGCCTTACACACACACACACACACACACACACTAAACATGCTACCTAATATCATGCATGACTATCCCACATACCGGGAGATCTGTCGGGAACTTAGAACTTAGTCCTGGATGGGGCGGTGTCCTGCTGGCGAGAGATACTTGGTTGAGGAAAACACCGCTAGTCGACAGTAGGTCGGCGCCGGACCTCGCCATCCAGTGGGGGAAGATCACCGCCACCTCCCGATGAAAAAACATGTACTACACTTACAGGACTAATGTCCTCGGTAGTTGACACGCCCGGAATCACTAACAATCAATCAACAAGGACCGGAATCCTACTCCTGTGCATGGTGCACTTTTTTTATTTATTTTTATTTATTTTACGTCAAAAACAGTTAAAACTGCGTATGACGTGCTATGGGGATAAGTGAATTCTGTGCACATTTTCAAGATTCTGTGATCCCTATGGAAAAAAAATGTGTTCCTTATTCTGTGATCCCTATGGATCCCTATGAAAAACAATTTGATACGAGGTTGCGCCGCTTATGCAATCTAGAGAGAAAACTAGAGAAAATCTAGAGAATTGTTTGGACGCGCGGACGTTTGACGCGCGGACGTTTGGACGCGATGGACGCGCGACGTTTGACGCGCGGACGTTTGACGCAGACGTTTGGACGCGCGGACGTTTGACGCGCGGACGTTTGGACGCGCGGACGTTTGGACGCGCGGACGTTTGGACGCGCGGACGTTCGGACGCGCGGACGTTCGGACGCGCGGACGTTGGGACGCGCGGACGTTGGGACGCGCGGACGTTGGGACGCGCGGACGTTGGGACGCGCGGACGTTGGGACGCGCGGACGTTGGGACGCGCGGACGTTGGGACGCGCGGACGTTGGGCCGCGCGGACGTTGGGACGCGCGGACGTTGGGACGCGCGGACGTTGGGACGCGCGGACGTTGGGACGCGCGGACGTTGGGACGCGCGGACGTTGGGACGCGCGGACGTTGGGACGCGCGGACGTTGGGACGCGCGGACGTTGGGACGCGCGGACGTTGGGACGCGCGGACGTTGGGACGCGCGGAAATTTTTAAAGTGAAGTGTCTTTTCTTGAGTAAGGATTGCAGATTAGGTGGTGTAAATGGTAGAGTGTAAACGCGTGGCCAGGAGGTGCTACAGGGTCACACAGCAGGATCACCGCCGCTGCTGCCCTCACCGAGAGACGTTGCAACATTACCAAACACAAAAGCACTGTGAGTGTGTATTGAGGATGGCGAGCGTAAATTGTGTCTTGTGGAGTGCGGATCGGATTATTTCGGAAATAATATTGAGGATTGTGGATTAGGGTTTGTGGGTTGTTGAGTGTGAATATGTAACCGATTGGTGTCGAGGAGCCGCCATCGTCTAGCTCGGTGAATTTGCTTTTCCTCCGTTGTCTTTTTTATAACAGGAGGAAAACAGAAGGAATATTTGTTAATCCTCCTATTACCCTTACTATAATGGGAAAACAAATATTCCACCTTTAAACTCAAACACGAAATTATGAGCATATGGACCAAGGAATGTCTGATTACATAGTAAAAAATATTGGAACGTACTTTTACCCTCAACTCTTCGTTAAACGTAATGAATAAATATGAACGCATTGCAGGCAGTAAAATCCCCCAAATTTTCTAGTTCTGAAAATGGATAATACTATGAAACTGATGAAAACAGTGCGAGTGGTCGCGCGGACAACAATTGTAGTCCAAGCTGAATTTGGAGCTTATCACAAAGGCACCGATAATTACTTTAGTCATACTTCCCCTGAAATTGAAGATGATGCCGTCAACAAAAAGAAGTGAAAAATCCATTCCAAAATTGTTTGTAATCTTTCTTTAAATAGCAAAACAATAAGCCTGGATTACAATAGTATGAGTAATTCACGCGACCGCTGAAGGGTTTTTTCGGAACTGATTATCGCCAGTCTCCTGAGATTTAATAAACATTAATTAATGAATGTTCATTTTCATATCATCATAAGTATCAGCATTTCTTACATACTGTAACGAGTATACTGTATAATACTGTTGATACAAAAGATAAATATAATTTTTTTTCAACGCTCTCATTTCATTTTAACACTTGCTTTCCTCTTCACGGAAAAGACATTCTCGGATAACACAAGGGATTAGGGCTTCATGTGAAAATAAAACGAATTCTTTTTTTCATTTCTAAGTGCCATAACGTACCTCAAGATTTCCTCATCTACATAAAAGAACAAATCATTGTTAAGAAAAGTCATAAGACAGGCTAAAATCATGAAACATGATCAAAATATTTTGAACACAAATATAAAAACAAATGCAATGAGGAATAAAATAAAAAATCCGACCAAATTAACTAGAACACGTGTAGAGAATGTTTTAAAATATAACAATAGAAATGGGAACGATCCGGTAACAGTGGCTAGTCTCTTTAACCAATACTTTTCGAGAGTTGCTGACGATATCACTAAGGGTTTTCAAGCACAAAATTTAATATCAGATGATTCTTCAAAAATTTTAGACACGATGTTCGTTTCCGAAACATTTTCCTCTGAAATTCTCAAAATAATCAGTAAACTAAAAGTTAAATATTCGGCCGGTTTAGATGAATTTCCGGAATGCTTGTTAAAGATTTGTGCGCCAGTCATTTATACACCCATTAGCTCACATATTTAAAGCATCCTTGTGCACAGAAACTTTTCCATAAATTTTCAAAACAGCTAAGATTAAGACGCTCTTCAAAAAAGCCAACAAAAATGGAATTCAACATTATCGGTCAATTTCTCTTTTGTCAGTTTTTCAAAAATATTAAAGAGATTTTACATACGAATAGAAACCTTTTTCAGTAAACACAACGCGCTTTCAGATTGCTAACATAGATTTAGCAAATCAAAATCTACCGAAACAGCCACAGTTTCTTTTCTTCAAGATGTCGCCTCATCATTGGATCAAAACGAAGCACCTATTGGATTATTTTTAGATCTTCCAAAAGCTTTTTATGTCATTGATCATGACCTTTTACTTTCAAAATTACCTTCATATAGAATCCGTGGTATTGCTCTAGATTTGTTATATTCGTACCTTAAACAACGATCTCAGAAAATAGCAATACCTTACTGCAATGATGGAACGTTATGTACACACCATTCCCACTCTTTGCCAATTGCACATGGAGTTCTGCAGGAATTGATTTTAAGCCGTTTTATCTCCCTACTATACGTAAAAAATATGCTCTCGATAATTTGAAATGGAAGAGCAGTTCTTTTGCGCATGATGCAAATATTCTTTGCAATAAAGAAAAGGTGAATAGTTCATGATCAGATGTTTCAAATTAGGTCCATAATAACAAATCAGTAGTCAATGAAAAGAAAACCGTCCCAATGCAGTTTTCCACTTCAAATAAACAATTCTGTATTCCATTCAAAATGAACACTGTGCCACTGAGTGATTTTAAGGTAACAAAATATTTAGGTCTCTCATTTCATTCAAACCTCAAATGAAACATCCATTTAAATGAACTGATCACAAAATTAAGTTCATTATGCTATGCGTTCAGAATTCTTTCAAATTTAGTCACCCTTCATACCGCTCGTTGTGTTTATTTCGCGAACATTCATTCTCGCCTAAGATATGGCACAATATTCGCACTTCTCCGTATAGCATGTCACGTACAGTTTTTATCTCTTTTTGACGTGAAATAAAATTAAAAAAATACTGTTACAAGGATTACATTATCTGTCGGCGGCTACCTAACCTGAAGGTTCCTGGGTCTTCGCGGGTAGCCTAGAGGAGTGAGTTTTGGAAACTTCTAGGCTAGGCGTCTGTTATAAATAGAGCGGCCCCGGCAGAGGTAGTTAGTCTAATTAGGAGCTTAGACGTGTGCATCGCGGTGAACAGCGGTGCAGTGGTCAGTGCAGGGGACCGTGTTGCAATGCAAAGGAAATGAGACTTGTGAAAATAAATAATCAAGGGACTTACTAAAAAACTGTGATATAAATCTCGAAGACAAATGAGGTGAATAACTCGAGAACTGTGATATAAAATCGCATTGTTTTCAAAGTAACTCAAACGAGAGAAAAATGGGTTACTTTTTTCACAAACTATTATATTCACAGGATATGTTTCTAACCAAAAATAACTGTATGTGAGTATAGTTATATGTACTGTATTTTAAGTAATACTCGCCACTTCTAAGCAAGGATGGAAACAGAAACGGAACTAAAATAAATTAAGCTTTTCTTTACTGTTTCTTGTACACAGAAATGAAAGTACGTAACGAAATTAAAATCCGAAGCGCGGCAAAGAAATCTATTGCCTAGTAACGAAACTGCCTCTGGAACGAAACTTTACTTCGGCTGGGAATTTAGTTTCGCTACAGGAAGGAAACTATATCATCATGGGAGTTTAGTTTCTATCCAGGAGTTTTATTCAAGATTCATTTTTGTTATTTTCAAATCATGACGTCACAAAAAAGGTTTAGTTTCGCTCCCAATAAAATAACTTGTAAGCAGTGTTTTGGCGACTATTAATATTGAGGCCTTTCGTGACCTCACTGCGGCCGTTACTCGTGTGCAACGCCTCTGCTATCAGCCCGAATGTCGGCAGTGTCCATTACCTCGAAGGGCAGGCGAGGCGGCAAAACGTATGTTTACGTCGCAGGTTCAGACAGACCGGGAGGTCGAATACATGCTTAAATAATCCAAATATAATTTTAGCAAATATATGGGTTCCTTAAAATGTAACCTCGATATACTATGATAAATAATTTTTTTTGTAAAAAAATACATACTTTGCATTTTGAGAACAAAATGTTCACAATTGTGAACATGGGGTCTAATACGAAATGTTAAAACATAGAATGTATGTAACACACTGGCATCAGGTGCACCCAATGAAAGTTTCTTTTTCAGTTTCCTTAATAATAGCATTGGTGTACGATATCCTTACTAGTTGTAAGTTACAACTGACGTCGTTAGAATTATTATGAACGCGTGGACCTGCACTTCAAACTACAAAGAGACCAACGAATATAGTCTTTGTAATTAGTCGTGAAAGAACAGCCGCGCTAGAAATCTGACACCGGCTGGTAGACGTTGCATAACGTTCCTCGGGCTGCAGAAGCAACGGTTTTCAAAATGCAACAAAAATTTGAAATAAGCCACAATAAATAAATAAATATAAATAAATAAGCCACAATAATTTGGAGTATAATAATTGTGTAATAAAAAGGTTAATTTGAATAATACCTTGCCAAAGCTTTCAATAAATTATCCATCATTAAGTGTAAAGTTCCTTGAAAATGTGTAAAATATTGTAATTCTCTTTCAGCGTTGCCACTTTGAGAAAAAAAAGTTGGCTAATATTACTATACTACTTCAAGAAATTAAATGTTGCCAACTAATACTAGTGTAAGTAAACTTCTCCGTACATAAAGGTTGTTGATGTATTCTCTTTAAACAATTGACCCTCATTCACGCTTACCATGAACGTGGATTTTGTCTTTTATTAAGAAAATACAAAGTCGAACTAGAGTTTGAACTAGTGATCTCTTCTTATTTACATTGAATGAGAGATTAATAAAAAAATAATTATTTCGTTGCCGGAGTTTTTGGAATTAAAATGAACTATTTAAATGTATATCTTTTAATAAAAAAATATTCCGATAATATTCGATAGTTTTCAGAAGTATCGAAATTTTTGATAGTATCGAATTCTATCGATATTCATCATCCAGGTTTAACGAGACCTACTATGAAGCCGTCCGCATTCCCGACTGATCTGGTTTTTTGAGTAGCTGTCTTCCTGAGGGGATAGCCGAAAGAGAAGTAATGTGTTCGAAGATCGATCGACCGTCATTGGATTTCATTCATCAGTACTTTGAATACGATGAAGAGCGTAATAAGTGAAGATGCAAGATAAATGGCTGTGGCGGCATACAAATAAAGGTAAGTGCAATAGCGATTTTATCATACTTAAAAAAAAAATGTTCTGTTCAAAGAAGTTCTGTCAGAGGCTGAATCACATGCAAACTTAAAAATCTATTGAATTTTGAAGACAAACAATTCCATTTAAAATATAGCACATCATGTAATAATCATTAACCTGCGCCAAACTGTTACTCACAAGCCACGTTCACCATGGCGAACGCTTGAATTGTGTTCAGCTTGAGAATCGTGGAGAACACACACGAACTGAATCTGAAGTGCTGTCTTTAAAAAAAAATGTGAAGATTAACCGTTTACAAACGGTATAGATTTCTGAAACATCATCCATTCTTGCAAAATTTTCTTGAAAAGTGTGATTTTTTTTGTTCCTTTCAGCAATCCAAAAATATTACTTTTGTTTGATCTTTAAGCATTCATTCGCTTTCCAAGTTTTAAAATGGTGGCTTAGTGAAAATGATGATATACCAAATAAAAAACAATGTCATGAAAGGCCCTAAATAAAAGTATGAATTGCAAAATAAAACAATTTAGCAATAATACATAATTCTGGCTTTTAAGACTCGGAGCCTTTATTTCCGACACAGCTCGCGATAATGTCGCTGCTCAGTCGACAATTCGGTGATGGAATGTCACGAGCATTAAGTATTACCGGCGTCTCGACGTGGCATCGCCATGACAATAACGATCATTATTTAGAAAACGTATGATTTCTCGTACACACAGATCAGACAAGTGATGAATGGTAAAATAGGTGTGTCATTACGGTTTAAGCATAGCAATTATCAGAATTGATTTGACAGCTAAATATTACGAGAATAAGAGGGGAAAAGAGTGCAATTTTATAATAGTCGCGAACGACAACTATTTGTCTTTGGTAATAACGTGTTCTGTTTCCTAGGGACGCCACGTTGGGAATTTGGAGAAGCATATTTTGCGCCATCACCCGGATGTAACGACACGTACCGGGTTAAAGCGCAAGGCGATAAGTGATGCTTCTGCTTTACAGCTGAGCAAAGAAAAAAAGAAAAGGAAGCGTGAAACATTCCCATTCGTATGGATTCTGCGCGTGTAAAAGAAGGGTGTACAGAACTGATAACAGTGAATGGGAGACCTTTTGCTCTTCTTGAAGACAGTGGGATGCAAATGCTTCTCGACCCGATCCTCGAGGCATGAAACAAAAATACACACGAGCCTCCTGTGGTGGTGAACCGTCGAAGTGCCAAGGCCGACATCGCATCTTCAGCTGCTGCAATAAGGGAAAAGATACGTCAGGAAGAACAGGGGAAATACGTGTGTCTAAAAGTCGACACTGCTACAAGACTGGATCGACAAGTCATGAGTATTACCTTGAAATTTGTCCAGAATGGTAAGCTGTGTATTCGAAATTTGTGTGTTGAACTTTTGTCAAGTCATACGTCTGAATACCTAAGGAGGAAAGTTTAAAAACCTTGCATTCAATTCAATATTACCTCGTCTTATATTTACACTTGTACTACGGACAATGCCAAAAATATTGTTAAAGCAGTGTCACTTCTGAAAGAAAATACGACGGTGGACATCGACAAAACAAATTGCTACCATTGTTCAGATTTCTTGAAAGAAAGCGAAATTGAGGAAATTTCTGTGAGCAGTTGTTCAAGTACGTCGATGTTGAATAGTGATAATGATGACATCTCAGATACTAATTTCCACAACGTCGTGTGCAGCAGCGGCGCGGATGACCTTCCAGAAGACAGCACAGACAACAATAGTGAGAGTGAGCTTCTAAGCTTCTGTTGTCAAACACCTTCCATGAAGCCGTGCATTGAATGTGTAATGTTGAAGAATGTAACAGAAGAGATCGGCGTCATCGGGTTGCGTTGCGCCGCTCACACCCTGCAGCTCGCGGTTGCTGATGCCATTAAAATGAGCCCATTACTCGATTCTTTGATTACTAACATGAGAAGCCTAGTCAAATATCTTCGAACACCGTCAGTTGTCTCACTTTTAAAGAGACCTGGGTTAACGAAGCCTGTTATTGATGTTGTGACGAGATGGGGATCAACATTTGATATGCTCTCCAGCGTACTGAAATTCAGAACAGCTTGACGGAAAATTGCGGAAGATCAGAAAAACTCCAAAGTAAAAAGAAGGTCATCTAAAAAAGATAGCATTCCAAATCTCTCGGAGAGGGAATGGAACTTGGTTGAGTCATTCTGCGCTTGCTTGGAACCTGCTAGGAGAACTACGACAATTTTACAGAGCGAGCAACTGACAGATGGAGACTTCTATGGCATTTGGGTGCGATGCAAGGTGGCAACGTCCCGGGTGGTAAGTCCGTTAGCTGCAGAGCTAGTAAAGGCCATGAAGAAGAGGGAAAAAGACCTATTCATGAGCGATGCACTTTGCGCGGCAATTTACATGGATCCTAGGTTCAATATAATTCTCGCGAGTGCCGATACATTACGGGCTGAAACTCTCTTGGAAACGCTCTGGTTGCGACTACAGCAGTGCCATCAAAAATCTCAATGTTGATACCAAGCATCAGTGGACAACGAGGAGAAAAACATTCAGACGGGCGATGAAGACCCGCTAGAATTACTTCCAAAGAAGAAAGACAGAGAACGGGTCCTGCAACAGTCCAGTCAAAATGTCAACATTAAGAAACTCCTGAGTACCTTCGCTGCAGAACCAAGAGTCGAGAAAGAGCGGAATGTTTTAGAGTGGTGGGAGAAAAGGAAAGGAAAAGACGGTGATCTCTATGAATTAGCAATGATAACTTTGTCAGTTCCCATGACACTAGTAAGCTTGGAACGCACTTTTTCGCACCTGCGACAAATACTTTCTATTTCAAGGTATAATTTATCAGCAAACACAATAAAAGATATTCTCCTCTTACGTTGTAATAGAGCCCTTTCAAAGCATTGAAATTATTTTTATTTGTTATAGGTGCTTGTGTCTTATATTTTTGTTATGGGAATAATATTGTATATTCTATATTTTGATTTCTCATTCTGGTGTGGCAATCAATAAATGTACCTATGCTATTGCATTTGTTGTTTCTTTTTACAAACATTCCTTCGTATCCTCCGTGTCCATGTCCAAAGCAAGTGAATCCAATGAACTAATAATAGAAGCACAGCCAGACTAATATGCAGGGAACGGATGTATATGGACTCAAATATATCAAATATGTAAATATATATGCAGTTATTTTTATCAAAATATGGAGTTAAATATGGACTTATGATAAAAAATGACTACGGTAAAATGATATTTCATTGTCATTTGATAAACCTTTACTTTAAATTCTGAAATGCAAGTTCTTAGTTTTACACCGGCAGACTGCTACTTATCGCATTTTACGCTGGCTTAATAGGTAAATAAAACTGAAGCAATCCCCTGCTATTCTGATTGTATTGTAACTGACAATTAGGAGCGTATACGTAAGTTGTTCTGATATTCAAGTCTCTATGACGTCATGGGATTTGCTGATGGCCGTCTCAGAGGGAAGGGAGGGGATACTGAAACGAGGTGCGTTTACCACAGACCATGGAGGTCTGAAGGTCATCTGTCAAACAAATTCAACAGTTCATTTTCCTTCTCGTCTCCTTGCACATCTCGGGACACACAGGGCCCTCATACAGCCTCAGGGCCGACGATTGGGTCTATTCTTCACATAAATAATTACAAATATTAACCGTTTTTTAACTTGCTTTCGCATTGTCAATTCTCTCTAATTTTTAAAAAACTTAATGTTTAAGGAATTCCTGAAATTTTTTAAGCTCTTACTATTGAGATGCTTTGTTAATATTTAATGAAATTTGACGGCTAAGCTTAACATGCTATTTGGACTGATTTTATAAGAGACATGGAATTTTATGTGAAATTTCATTCAAATATGTGCGAAGTCCTGCCGCCTATCGAAGTGCGAAAATCGCCACGCGCCGTCGTCTTACAGCTGTATTCTTTAAGTCGCGCCGGCGGAACAAGCCCCCCTTCTTATTTGAGGTACTTCCACTGTAATCCATACGAAACAATAGTGTCTCAAATTTCATGCAAACCGTGTATTCAGCATGGTGAGTATTGCGAGTAAGAATTGACCAAGAGCCAGGAATCATTTGAAAAGTAATGAAATTATCAATAGAGAGTAGACGAAAAGTTACAGATAATTACTTGTGTTTATGTAGTTCTGAAACAAAATAGTACGTACAGAAATATAACATGGGGTTCAAATCCTCTGAATGGACCTCTCCCGACTTTCGTTACTTGTTCTTCAACAATTATTAATAACGAAACTAAATAAAGAAATAATGTTTCTTACTCAATGCAAAGAAATTCACTTTCGTTTAGTTTCAGTAAAGAAACGAAACGAAACGAAACGAAACTGTTCTTTAAGATCTGTTCATTCTGTAACGAAACTAAATTCGCGCAGACTTTCGTTTCGTTACCGGTAACGAAACTAAACTCCCGCAAAAATAAGTTTCTTACAGCGGCGCAGAAACGAAACGTTTAGTTTCATTTCTGTTGCCATCCTTGCTTCTAAGACGTCGCCTACACATGCCATTGGACGTAATAACTTGAAATCCAGCTTGCATGTGTTTCACGTTTTTACTTCAAAATATGACTAAAAGTTATTCGACAAAAACAAAACTATTTATGGGAAATAGTAAGTTTTGAAAAAAACTCTTTTCAACCATCATGTTTGAGAAAACGAAAACTGAACAGAAATTCTCCATCTGGAACATTTACACCGAAAAATTGTAAGGGCCAATTCCTTTTTAATTTTTAATTTCTCTTACTTGTTGTGTAGAGAAAGTATTATAATCGAGCGCCAGAAGACGGCGAATTTTCGCCAGAAAATTTCTTATTTTCCGGCCCTGATAATGAAAAATTGGATACATTTTGTTCCTGTATATAGTAAATTACTTCCTCTGATACGTTGTGTAGTCAGAATTCATCAGTTTTGAGGGATCCTGGTACTGAAGTTCACATTGCGAAAGTACAATTCTGATGGTAGTGAATTTAGGGAACAAAATCTGTTCTAAAATCAGATCTTTCTAAATCGTCATGTACAATTTTATGAAAAAGCGAGTCGTTCTCGTGCCTAATTTCTTCTTAAAATTAATGTAAATAGTATTAAGAAATTAATTTTCTCAAAAACACTAAATTTTTGCTTCAATTCTTTTCCGGGAATGAAACAAGGGACGCTAAAATAATGGCGTATTTTCGTTAAACCCTCTGAATTTTCGAGAATTGCCAATTTAGAAATAATATGAGGAAGTAAGTGCTGTTGTAGCCACATTAATTCATTTTTTCTTTTATCGCTTGAAAGGTCCTACTGTATCTTCATAATCCTATATTATTTTTACAATTAATTCTTGATCAGCGGAACACAGTGCCAATAGGTCACATACTACCTCGGATTGCATACATCAACTTCCTCTTTATATAACTCTCTTGATTTGCACCTAATTCAGTGCAGTCATTTGTTAACATATCGAAGCTCAATGACTCTCGCGAAAGAATAGTATACACATGGCTCACCCATAAACTGTTTAAAGGAAAAAACGAACTGTACGCTAGAGCTAACCAAACAAACTTTGTAGGTAAATAAACGATATAACCATTAATTTAAAGCTTGCTGCTAATATAGGAGCGTTATAGGTCTCTTTTCACTAGACAATTTCATTTGCTCCTACATTTAGAACAATTCTGTAGTAAACAAAGGTTTCCTTCTCCCCAAAAATTAGGTGCACTAGAAAATACTTACATTGCTTACTATGCAATGGGATTGGGAAGAGGTGTTTGTAAATTATGAGTTGTGGACTCTCGACTGTGGTTTCTGGTTTGAGAAGTGCAGGTTGAGCAGTGTTAGTTAGAAATCGTGGATTTTGAGGTGTGGAGTGTGGATTGTGAATCGTGAATTGTGGATTGTGAATCGTGAATTGTAGAGTGGAGCTTGAGAAATGTGAGGTTTTCGGTGTGGTTTTAAAATTGTAGAGTGGGGAGTCTAGGCTGCGGAATGGGAAGTACACGTTGTGGAGGGTTGATTGTAGAAGTTTGATAGTCGAGTGTATATTATGAATTGTGCAGTATGGAATATGAAGTGCTGATCGTGTAGAGTTGAATCTGAATGGTAGATTATGAAGCGAGGATTGCGTGTGGATGATGGAGTGTGACGTGCCATTTAGGCAGTGTGCTTCGTGTATTGTAGTATGGACAGTGAGTAAGGGTTGTGGAGTGTAGGTTCTAAAATTTGGATTTTATAACGTGGCGCGTCAAGAACTGTCTTCACGACGGAACATAGCATGGCTATTCGCATCTTTCTCGGTCATGCCGCTAGATGTCACTTGACCTGCAGCACTCCTTGATACGGTGGCAGTCATGCAGCACGACTGAGAAAGACGCGAAAATCCGTGCCATATTCTATTGTGAAGACAGTCCTTGATGCGCCACATTATAAAATCTGAAGTCTATGACTACTTTCCTTTATCCTGACTAATTTCCTTGAGCATATGTACCGCAAGGTTCTAATATGAGTTCTCTACTTTTATCATTGTTATTAATGATATTGTTAACGGTTTAATGTCACATATTTTGACTTATGCTGATGATATTAAGTTATACTTGCCAATTATCTTGAATCAGGTTTGTATTGTACTTCAGGATAATATAAATATTTTTATGTTAGATTTAAACTTGCCCTAAATTCCAGTAAATGTAATACCATGTCATGTTAAAGATCGACACCAATAAGGTAAGAATATTCAATTAATAACATTACTTTCAAATCGGTTCCCCTGGCAAGGAATCTAGGGATCAGTTTTGACCGTTAGCTGGAATTTACAGAATGTATAGAATCCCTCGCATTGACCCCCAATAGAACTATTGGTTTTCTCATGAGATTGGGGAAGAAAATTAAATCCATCTATGTTTTAAGGATGTTATTTTTTTGCGACTGAGATCTAAATTGGAATACGCATCGGTAATACGATCGCCTGATCATAAAGAACTTCAAAGAGCTCTGAACAATTGTCAGAGAACATTAATGAAATATTTAGAAATTCGAGATACAGGCAGCAATCCGCCATGTGGAATCATTAATGATTACTTACTATCAAACTTAAGTCCCATAAGTTTAAGTGACTTAGTAATCTTTGCGTACTCGGTAAGTGGATTCATGCAATGCTGCAAAACTTCACGTAAAACAATAGATAGTTTAGCTCCTTGTCTCTTCCATTTATTATTCTAACCAGTCACTATTAATTTTAATTTTAGTTGAGTTTAGTTCACTTTTTTCTATTTAACAGTAACTAGTTGCCGTTGTTTTAGTTGATATTACTTTGTTAAATCTTTTGATCTTTGTTAAATATAAACCTATCATTGGGTACATCCGGATGAATTTGTAGAAAGAATAAATTTTAAAATTGTCTTTTATAGTATAAATCGGGAAGTGTGTAGTATAGATTGTGGAATGAATAGTGTAGATTCTAAAGTATTGATGTGGATCGCGGAGTGAGGATTGTATGGTGTGAAGGATGGAGTGTGGAGTATGGAGTTTGGATTGTGGAATGTGGAGTGCGGATTGTGGAGTGCGGATTGTGGAGTGCGGATTGTGGAGTGCGGATTGTGGAGTGCGGATTGTGGAGTGCGGATTGTGGAGTGCGGATTGTGGAGTGCGGATTGTGGAGTGCGGATTGTGGAGTGCGGATTGTGGAGTGCGGATTGTGGAGTGCGGATTGTTGAATGCGGATTGTTGAATGCGGATTGTGAAGTGCGGATTGTGAAGTGCAGTGCCTCTCGACATTGGACGGAGAAGTCGGGTGGGGCGCGAGCGCTACCTACCGCTTCCTGGTTGGCCTGGTCTGGCGCCTCCGCGGGGGCGGGCCCGGTGAAGAGGCGGCGGTGTGCGCGGGGGCGGAGGCTGGGGGCGGGGGCGAGCCTGAGGCACGGGGCGACTTCCGGGCCCACGCCCACGCTGCCCCCCGCGCCGCCCAGCAGCGCGACCGCCGCCGCGAGTGCGCAGGCCATCAGCGCCGCACCGCGCAGCATCGTCCTCTCGCTCCGGCAGCGCGCGGCCAAGACGAAGACGAAGACGGAGACGGCGACAGCCACGCTCCCTCCCACGCAGCCGCGTGCGACAACAGCGCGCTCGCCGCCGCCCGCGCCGCTTATAGGCCCTCCAAGGCCACGCCCCGCCCCGCCCCGCCTCGCCCCGCCCCGTCCCGCACGACGCAATAAACTACCGAGGGACATTCCGCGCTTAACGACCTACACACTCCCAAGTTAATGCTCTTTTTTTATTTTCGACTTGCAGACTTCGATTATTCTAAACACGCCGACCTGGCGTTCAGCCGTCTCTGGAAAGAATTGGCTCTTGCTGGGTTCGAAGATTCAATGACGATTAATTTGGAGAGGTGTGCACAGAACGAGCGTATTTGTCTTGGCGTAAATCAAGTATTTGTCCACTGGCCGACGTAAAGCTTCTCCTGGATCGCTGAAGAAATACTTGTGATTTTTTTCGTGGCCACGCGCTGATGTTGTTAGTTGCGGCCCGTCAAATTGTCGTGTCCCGTCCCCACATTATCAGCTGCGGATTCATTAAAAATTTGACATTATGACATTATGAGATTTATTATCTTTTATTGGAAAATCATTCGTTAAAACTGAATTGTATTGCGTCATTTTCGTTGGGTACGTTGTTTATGGCTTCGAATGAGGGGCATATTTTGTCATCCTCCCTCTTGCCAATTCTATTTCATTCAATTATCATGATTAACATCACAATGAATCTTTATTACACTTCTTATTTTTCATACGTTTGCAAAGAATCTGTATATCATATTTCTGATAGAGATTCTGACAGAATTTTACCATTTTTCTTATTGGATACATCGATACCAAGAAAAAATTGTGGTTTTTAAAGTAGTTAACAGGAGCAGATCACCTAAATCACAAAGGGCAATTGGTGAAGAATATTACGTTAATGCAATATCTCCCTAGCAAGTACATATTGGATTTAATAAAGTAATAAGGGTGAAATTGGGGCAAACCACATTTTCATTGTTTGATGTTTCAGGCCGTGTCTACTGCTCTTGGTCAATAATGTCGTTACTGTAGTGAATGTTTTATCCCAGGAGATGGTGGTAATCCTCTCCGATGATCCTGTGAGAACCACTCCAACCTAAACGTCGACTTATGGAGATTTTCTCCTGCAAGTATCTCCCCCAGCGGAACCCCAGCCAGAATAAGCTCTACACTCTCGACTGCTCACTCAAGATGTGTCGTTGTGTAGTGCATGCTAGCGGGTTTGTATAAGGGGAGAGAATGGGTCAAGGAAGAGGAAGGAAAGATCGTGCGCGGACCGTGGCCTATTTGTTAGGGACTGCTCCAGCGTTTGCCAACTATTGATCGGAGAAACTGTTGCAAAACCATCGATCTGAGCAGCCAGCCGGTAGCACATTTAGATCGACGAGAGAAAAGAAAAGAACCATACCGGCATTTACCATATTTAACTTATTTGATTACTCACTAAGGAACTGTGAATGATACTTCGTATGACGTTCGCTCCCCATGAACATATGTAATTTAATGACGAATATTCATCGCTAGGCTCGTTGTCTGTACCTCTTCCACACGACCGAACTGCACTCGAAGCCGCCGATCATGTGATGTACGCAAATGATAAGATTGATTCTGTGGTAGAATCGCACCTTTGTGGCAGTACTATATGAGCGTTTGCTGCCGATGTGTAATTAGATGCATTCCTACCTGAGGTTCGGTTGTAATATATAACCTGTCGTTTCTTTGAACTATTATCGTGTCAGAGTGAGTTAGTATCATTGTCTCAGGTTTAAAAAGTTATGAGTCTCTTTTATAGTAACAATACATAAAGAAGTCATAATTTGTTAAAAGAAATTACGACCCCCTTAGCACAATTTACTTCAAGAAAAATTTCTAAATAATAAAATGGAAAGATGTGTAAGATTTTTTCACACATACATCACGAGAGTAGCTGTGGCCTAATTTAGAACACGCATCCAATGTCCTTAGCTTAATGTTCAAAGTGCAAACGAAATTCTTAAATTGAATAGTTCTTTTTCAGAGTATTATTAGAGAAAAATATAATTTGACTGAAGTATTTAATGTAAAAATTCCAAAAATGTTTGAAGTATCATAAAAAATGTGAAAATGTTGAATAATTCATTATTTTATGAATGTATTTTTGTTAATAATGCATTATTTTATTATGTGTCTATTATATTATGTATGTATTTTTACAAGTAATGTGTGAAATTGACATCTTTTTCCACAGATTCTGGAATGGCAAATATAGGGTTTTATTTTTATTATAGGTGGTATTATTTTTACCGGTTTAGGTGGCTCAGGGCATCAACTGACGTTACTAAGCCTAGAGCTTGTACCGACTGGGGCGGTGCCCCGCTGGTGAGAGATACCTATTTGGGAAAACCCGCCAGCCGACGGGTAGATCGGCCCCAGATCACGCCACCCAGCAAGGGAAGACGAACGTCAACTCCCGCGATAACAAACATGTACTACACTTGCGGGACAAATGACCTTTGCTGTATCACTAATCAATCAAAGCAACGGAATTATGTTGTGCCCGAAGGATGACTAACCGATGCGTCATATTGGAGCCGGCTGCGTATAACTGCACAGCGGTCACAGCAGCCCACAGTCCGTCGTGGCGGGGCGGGACGAGACTGGACGGTCCGAGCTGGTGCGGGTCGGGTCGGGTCGGGTCGGGTCGGGTCGGGGGTCGGGTCGGGTCGGGTCGGGTCGGGTCGGGTCGGGGCGGGTCGGGTCGGGGCGGGGCGGGGCGGGGCGGGGCGGGGCGGGGCGGGGCGGGGCGGGGCGGGGCGGGGGGGGCGGGGCGGGGGCGGAGTGGGGCAGGGTGGAGTGGGGCGGGACGGAGTGGGCGCGGTGGAGTGGGGCGGGGCGGAGTGGGGTGGGGCGGAGTGGGGCGGGGCGGGGCGGGGCGGGGCGGATTGGGGCGGGGCGGGGCGGGGCGGGGCGGAGTGGGGACCTTGCTAGGAGCGCACAGCCAATCGAGAGCAGCTGGTGGTCCGCGAGTGGTAGACTCGCTTCGAAGGTACAAGTCAAATTGCGAGTCC
>BLKR01004804.1:0-12500 GCA_011170035.1 Teleogryllus occipitalis | reverse complement strand
ATAGCTGTAATTTGTAGATGATATTAGCATAGATACTGCTCAGTCCCTTGATGTCAGTTTTATGGCTACATGTTGTATTGTAGAAGGAAAGATGCCGGGTTCCGCTAGTGCGCGCGCGCGCGCGCGCGTGTGTGTACATACACACACACACACACACCTTATGACCCTTATTTTTTAATGTTTTAATTTCAGGTCGTACCCCCCCACTTTTTCCACTTTTTTTCCTTTTATTACAAGGAAGACTTGAAGACCTCATTTGTTTGAATCAGAGGTTGGTAACGCGTGCCTCATCGCCGCTGAAGTGGGAAATAACTTGCTCTTTCACGTTGCGCTTCGCCCTGCGAGGGTCAGGCCTGGACGCTGTCCGAGTGAACTGCCAGTGGAATTATCGCTTCTAAGTTGAGACGTGGCAATCGAAACATTTATTTAATTGGCAGTGAGTGTCACCAAATTGCAGGAAGTAAGGTTCCATCAAACCGGCAAGTACTATCTGGGCTATTTTATAATTTACGTGAGGTAAAACTGCCCCTGCGTGAAAGTGCAAATTTAGTAGTGAGAGAATGACTCGTTTTTTGGGAGAATGCCAGGATTCCTACAAGAGCAACTCATCATTGGGTAGAAAAACTTATAATGATGTACTCTCACTGGCGCAATCTTTCAAAAATTCCAATCATTCGTCCGACACGCACAAAGAACATGAACGTAAGTTTATTTCAGATTTAAATAATTTATTTCATATTGCTCTTTCGAATGCTTTAGAAATTACAGAAATTGACGAAGTTAAAACATTCTGACATAGACAAAGAGAGTCGGGGCGAAGGAGATATCTTGGGGGAGTGGATATGAAGCTAACAAAGTGTGAAGAAAGGGCATATTTGAGACTTACGTAAAATGGGAACAGACAGGCTAAGGCTCAATTTACTTTTGATGCTACTGGTATTTGTGTAGATTCTTTCGAAGATTTGTGAAGTTGTTTGCTGAGTGTTGAAAATATTTCTAATCAATCTGGGCCTTTGTCAGACCTTAACCAGAATTCTCTTGAAGAAAATCTAAAAGGACAGATGAGTTTAGAAATGAGAAATGTTGATACTTTGAAAAAAACGCAGCAGGAAATAATTTTTAAATTAAATATTGATGACAGTGCTCGATCGATGCCACATTAGTCAAAGAATTTGCCATTGCCGTTTTTATTCTCGAAACCGTAGCTTAGTCTTTAGGACATAACGTAGGTAAACTAGCAATCAATCGAAATGCGATCCAAAGATATCGGGAAGATTTTCGTAAGAAGAAGGCTAGTAAGAGTAAAAAATTATTTAAAGAAACTGAACGAAGTTAAGTGTCTGTTCAATGGGATTGTAAATTGCTACCTGCTTTACATGTGCGAGATTCACAAACTGAAAGGATGCCTATTGTTTCGTATATTGGTCAAGAAAAGCAGCTTCGACTGCCTAAATTAGATAATTCTTCTGAAAAGGAGCAAACTATGGCTGTCTGGAATGATCTAAAAGATTGGGGATTAGAAGATAAGGTTCGAATTCTTAGTTCTGACACAACCAGTTCCAACACTGGTAGTTTCAATGGTGCAATGACATTTCCAGAGCAGTTTTTAGCAATTTTTGATAAAAATGTGTGCATTACATCCAAAAACACATCATAGAGAATTTGAAACGAGAAAATATTTTCACTGAAAGATGTATTATTCATCCTAATGAAGCTCCCTCCTCTTAGGTAATATTTTAATCTTAATGGCATTATTTTTATTTATTTATAATACTTTCATAAAAAAATTTTCTTTGATTTCATAAAACCGTTAAATTTATAATTCATAAAATGTGTAACAGTGTTTTCTAATAAATATTTGCAAATTAAATCATTCGAAATTTTCATATAATATTAAAATATCACTGTTGTATTTGTTTTCGATTTAATGGGATTTCATATCACAAGATATTAACCCTTCTGTGGTCCCGCTCAAAATTGGAACGCGAGTTGTCGTGTGGATTATAATTGTGATCTGTTTAAAAAATATTATAAATAATGTTTTACGGGAAATGTAATATTTTATTTCAAATGTAGACAAGGAGTGATATCTAAAACACTGACTAGTTACAAAATACTATTCAATTTATTAGAATGTTGATATATTGCGAATTCTATGAAATAATACAGAAAATTACATGTATTATGTCTTTAAATTGATATACTGAAATATATTGCAACATATTTTTATTTTTGAAAATCTTGTACTCTAAATGTTTTGTGCCCTTGATATACTTTGCATTGCAATTATTAAAATAAGCAGTTTGACAGAATTATTTAAACATTTGGAGCCTGTTTTCTGAACGTGATTCAGTATCAACATCTTACACGTATTTTCTTTATGCGCACACCCACTGAACACAATCTACGTTATACGGTCGAGTGCTCTTGTTTCGTTGAACTCCACAGAGAGAACAATGTCCCACGTTGCCCTTTGGTGACTTCGCGGGCCCTTCCGGCCCTTCTCGGATTCCCAGCTGAAGTCTCCCGCGCTAACGGCACAGTTTTTCTCTCGTTCGTCCTTTTCATTCATTGTTTCATAAGGGACAAAGAGAGATCCTTTAGCAATCCCCTCCTAGTCATCTTTTCTCCACTGTTGTTGTTTGCATAAACATTCACAGCATTGATTGCAGCTATATTCGTGATTTCCGCGTAGGTCAAAAACTGAACTGCGAATGGTCGCGTGTATTAATATCGTATTCCAAGCTGTTTCCGGTGCTTATCGCTCGGGTAGCAGTTATCACTCAAGTCATATTTCTGTATAATTCCATACTTGGGGACTTCTACGAAAGGTACTGAAAAGTCCATGCCAAAAGTATGTCAACTCTGTAAACTGCGAATGAATAAGCCTGGATTACAATAGTAATTCACGTGACCACTGAAGGGTTAATTGGAGCTGGAAACAAAACACAATAAGAATAAATAATTAAAAGTGTACAAAGAATATTGCACATTTTGAGCAAACAAATTTAATGTTAATAAGTATATAATAATAACTTAAGAATAGAAACATAGGGATAGTTATATCATTATCTTCCTGCATTTTTCTTTTCACAAGATATTATATATATTCTTATTAACAATAAAACTATTTTCTGAAAATATACAATTTGTTTGTACAATCTTAATAATATTATTATAGTGTCTAGTTTCCAAGATCACATTAATATCCTGTGGAATGACACCCCTTTGAATGAAGTTGATATATCAATCAATCTTGTACATACCACTATTGACAAATGCGTAATTACAATCCTTGAATTCTCAAGTAGTACAAAAAATCTGAAAATGCGGAAGGATGGAAAGCAGAGTTCAGGGAAAAACTACAACATTTTTGTGAATGTTTGGAATCTTTCGTATCTTCAAATACTAAGATCCCTTTCCTTCCTCGAGCGTGCGTTTGCTGGTGGAGCGCTGCGTGTCCTTGTGTGGTGGATTGTTACATTCAAAATATCCGTTAAATGCATGTCGCAAAGAAACCAAAATTATTTTAAGAAATGCGTATCTAACATGTAACAATATGTATATCATTGATTTCGTCTTTTTACGCTCATCATGATACACTGAAAAAATATGAATAGCTTCTTAAGAAGAAACAAAGTTACCTCGAATATCTCGTAAAATACAAGTGATAAAATATAAATGAATTCACGTGTCAGTTAGTCTCATTCCCTCATGCACTTTCGTAAACAATGCATTGCAATAACTTCAACCTTCAAAAGTTACAGGAGGTACTAAAGTTACGTGACTCACCCTCTATACATACACTGAGGAGCCATAAAACTGGTACAGCCATGCGTATTGAAATAAAGATATTTGGAACCAATCAGAATACGACGCTCCGGTTGGCAACGACTATTTAAGACAACCAGAGTCTGGCACAGTTGTTAGATCGGTTACCACTGCTACAATGGCAGGTTATCACGATTTAAGTTTAAACATGGTGTTATAGTCGGCGCAAGAGTAAAAGAGCATAGCATCTCCGAGGTCGCGATGAAATTTGGATTTTTCCTTACGACCATTTCATGAATGTACCGTGAATATCGGGAATCCATTAAAACATAAAACCTCTGGCATCGTTGTGGCCGCAAAACGATCGTGCAAGAACGGGACCGACCTCTGCTGAGGAGAACCATTCCACGTGACAGAAATGCAACCCGTCCTCAAATTTCATACAGATTTCAATACTGGAGCATCAACAAGTGTGAGCGGGCGAAACATTCAACGAGACATTATCGATATGGGGTTTCGGAGCCTAAGGCCCCCTTGTGTACCCTTGATGACTGCACGACACAAAGCTTGACGCCTCACCTGGGCCCGTCAACACCTACATTGGACTGTTGATGTCTGTAAACACGTTGCCTGGTCTGACGACTTTCGTTTCACATTGTTTCGAGCGGATGGACAGGTACGAGTGTGGCGCCAACCTCATGAATCCACGGACCCTGCATATCAACAGGGGACTGCTCCAGCTGGTGGAGGCTCTATGATGGTATGAAACGTGTACGGTTGGAGTGATATGGGACTTGATACGTGTGGATACGACTCTGACAGGTAACACGTTCGTACGCATCCTGTCTGACCACCTGCACCCATTCATGTGCATTGTGCATCCCGCTACAGAGTGGCTCCAGCAACACACTTCTGAATTTAAACACTTCCACCGGTCACCAAAATCCCCAGACTTGAACATTTTTGAGCATATCTGGGAGACCTTGCAACGGTCTGTTCAGAAGAGATCTCCATCCATCTTACACGTGTTTATGAAGAGCCCTGCACGATTCATGGTGTCAATTACCTCCAGTACTACTTTAGACATTAGTCGAGTCCATGCCACGTCTTGTTGCGGCATTTCTGCGTGCTCGCGCCCTACACGATATTAGACAGATGTACCAGTTTTCTGGCTCTTCAGTGTATCATCGTCTTCGCTCGCATCGTGTCGTGGCTCTTCAGCGGCTCGTGTATATTGCAACGGAACACACGTCGTCAATGTTCGTACGACCCGACGTGCATACTGCAACTCTGTTTTGATCAGGTGTCGTTAGCCCTAAGGGAATACCGGGAGCGGTAGCTCAGGGCATCAACTGATGTCACTGCAGCGCCTCTGACCGGGAGGTCCTAGGTTCGAGTCCTGACCGCGGCAGGATTTTCGACACTAGCTTTTCAGCTAGGTCGAATTCAGTCACTGTCTGGAGGAGAATTCTAGCGGCCGGCTGCTCTGATCAGGAGTTTTCCGTGGTTTCTCCGATCAACACCAGGCGAATGCCGGAGCAGTACCCTACCAAACGGGCCACGGACCGCGCGAGATCTGTCCTTCCTCTTCCTTGTCCTATCCTCTCCCCTCACACACACACTTACACTAACATGCACTACACTACCACATATTCCAGGTGACCGGTCGGGAAGTTAGAGCTTGTCCCGACTGGGGCGGTGCCCCGCTGGAGAGTCCTGGTTAGGGGGAAGCCCAACTAGCCGACGGTAGGTCGGCGCCGGATCTCGCCATCCAGCAGGGGAAGATCACTGCCATCTCCCGAGAACAAACATGCACTACACTTACCGGAATAATGACCGAAGCAGTTGACGCGCCCGGAAACACGAAAAACCAACCAACCTAAGGGAATCCCGCTCCGCGTGGGCGTTACCGGCGTCGTCCGACAATTCACCGCCGTCCTGACGCGAGACCTGTCAAGTTATTCTAATCTAATTGTCTGTAAGAGACTCATATTGGGATCGCATTTTAGCAAGAATACTAAAGAAATCGATTGTGGCTTTGGTACACATAATGATATATTCTTAACTCAAGTTAACACACAAATACAATAAAATAGTTACACTTTTCCAAGACCTACTGTTGAACACGAGCTTCGCGTTTTCAACTGGATATTAAATGCTACTACACTTACGCAACTGCCCTTTCTTTGATTTGTACAAGCTTAATTATGCTTTAAGATTGAGTTCATAACTTTGCCCTATTGAACCAGCTGGTGTGAGAATACCCTCGATCCTGATTACGAAATACAAAGTTTTAATTATTCCACACTAAATTATTTACATTTCTTACACACTGATTAATTAAACTAGCCATTTAAATAATTAAATAAATAATAAATTATCCGTTTAAAATCAGCCACACGAATCCTTGTTCAAGAAATAATTTTACTTGCATTCATTCACAACAAAAAAATAAAAACCCTTGCTTGAAGAACACAATTTATTCATTGCTTTTTAAATTACAATTATGATTTCAAGTTAATAAGTTCAATTTCTCTGTTCTGTCTTTGATACCTTTTCCACGCACGGGTACTCACGCTTCTGCAATGGGAGACGTGTAGAATAACTTCGGCGGGTACTACGGGCGGGGCACGAACGCCGCGGTATCGGCGGGCAGCGACCTCGGTTCGTGGCAGCACTGTGACTCGACGCAGCGCTGGCTTCGACGACGCGTGCGACGCATCGGCAGTTGCCCAGGTTTCTCGGCTGTGTGAAACGGCGCAGCGGCTGCATAGAATTTGTCCGTGGTATGCCGAAATAGGCCCTTAATCACTCATCGGAAATTACTCCAATTCTCCTCACCACAGCACGTTTTTCAACCATCGTACGGTGTTAAAAGCATAATCATAGTCCGTCTTCCCACGACAATTTCGACGATCCGTTACGTACGAAAATCTCCACTGTACTTTTCGTACGCCACTTTCATCGAACCGTCTCTCACGAAGATTTCAACTAGAATTCTGCAACGCAACTTTCGAAGAACCGTCTCTCTCAAAGATTTCAACTAGACTCCCGTTCTTCTTACGAAAATAGATTTCTTGTTGAGGTTTCCCTCGGTTTTTCTACAGGAGCCAATGGCAAGGTTTGGTTCCTGCTCCTATCTCCGGATTTTCTCGTTGGTGGGAGCGCGTTCCGCTGGACCTGGTCGCTGCAAAGCTCAGGCGATGACGTTGCCAGCGCGCCACGTTTGAACTGGCCCGAGACAATATTTCGGGAATTTCTGTTTCGGGTCTGGTCCGTGGTCGGGGTACATATTCGAGTTCATCTCAATATATGTAACACTCACGAGACCGTATATATCAAAGAAAAAATGTTACTTAACAATTCAGTGTACAGAATTGAAGAAGATTTTTGTCTTAAACGAAGTCTGTTCTAAAAATCAGCTCTCTAAAAAAGCTCATGTATGCTTTTTAAAAAATGAGTAGTTTTTGCTTAATTTGTGCTGGAAATAAAACGTGTTTATAAAAATTAACATTTTCACAAAAACCGGGGCGCATTATTTCTTCAAATACTACAGGTAGAAGAAGCGACGTTCGAAACAATAACACGGGTCTCATTTTTGTTGAATTCTCTGAATTTTCAAAAAATGAAAATTTAGAATTAATACGAAAAAGTATGTGCTCATTAGTTTTATTAGCAGCAATCCAAGTTTCTTTCTGCTGAAAACTCGTCGCTTCCTGTTGCACGATTACAATACTTTCTCTTCTTACAAAATGTGGGAGTGTAAAACTAGTGATGCTACAGAATGACACAGACTATCTCATAGTCATGTTGTCCAATTTCCTTGGTGTGGACGGCCATTACGGTCTTGCCTCATCCTCTTGTCAGGCCGGCTGCTCTGATCGGTAGTTTTCCGTGGTTTCTCCGATCAACACCAGGCGAATGCCGGAGTAGTACCCTACCAAACGGGCCACGGACCGCGCGCGATCTGTCCTTCCTCTTCCTTGTCCTATCCTCTCCCCTCACACACACACTTACACTAACATGCACTACACTACCACATATTCCAGGTGACCGGTCGGGAAGTTAGAGCTTGTCCCGACTGGGGCGGTGCCCCGCTGGAGAGTCCTGGTTAGGGGGAAGCCCAACTAGCCGACGGTAGGTCGGCGCCGGATCTCGCCATCCAGCGGGGGAAGATCACCGCCATCTCCCGAGAAAAAACATGCACTACACTAACGAGACTAATGACCAAAGTAGTTGACGCGTCCAGAAACACGAAAAAATCAATCAATCTTGTCAGGCTACTATCTATCGCCGCCCAAAATACATTTTGTTGAAAGTTTTCGGTTTCCTCATAGTAGAACTGAAATATTTCTCTAAGATTAGTAAAGAAGAGTATAACCTTGTTCTAAATGGCAATTTTCATGTAAAAAATTGGAGGAGTCTTTAAGAAAATGGCGTTTAAGCGTTGCTGCAAATGCGAAATTTGAAGCTCTTTTCAAAGGAATCTATTGAATTTTCGAAAAACTGAGTCATTTTAAGCACTTCCACTCACAAATGAACTAACGTATACAAATCGATACATACAAATGTGCATATTAACAGCGTAAGTGATATTTAAAAAGAATTATATTTGTGTAATTTTTGAAAAAAGAAAAGAATACACCAAAATTAACTTTACGTCATATTAAACACTGCAAATAGCTCTATTGGAAAAGTTTCAAGAAAACATTTGGAGCCATTTTTCAGAAAATGGTGTTTGAGCGTTTCTGAAAATGCGGAATTTTGACCTCATTTCCACAGAAAACTGTCGGGTTTTTGAGAAACTTTATATGACATTATTTAAAGCAAGTGTATTCATAAATATAATAATGTGACGAAATCGCGTCTAAAATAAATATTACCAACGTGGGAGAAAAGGAAAAAAAATAATTTTTGTAATTTTTGAAAAAACAAAAGGGTAGGGAAATATGGCGTTTATGGCGTGACGTTTGTCACTACCCCTCCCAACAATTTAAAGGAAAAATGTGGAGCCATATTTGAGAAAATCTAGTTTTTGTAATCTTTTAAAATTGCAAAATCTACACGACATTAATGAAAAACTATTTATTGACAACAAATTTCATTTGAAGGAAAAACCTGTCTTCAATTTTATAGTTGTAGGAAGATGCCCCAAAAAATTCAAACTTTTGCAATGTTCGAAAATTCAGGGCTAACCTGTAAATCGGATCTATACCATTTTCATATTTAATCTATTCGTACTGTATCGTCGTAAGTATATTTACTCTATACGTACAAGAAATTTAAAGAAAAAATTTGGAGCCACTTTTGAGAAAACTTTGAAAATGTCCAAAGGGCTTCAAGTAAAGTACCCCTAAAAATTCACGAATGTTTCTCAAAATCGCAGAGCTTCGACTCAGGGCAGATCGACAGGGGTTTATTCAGTTTTGAAAAAAATAGTTCAGGTGTTAGTGTTGTTCACATACACCAGACAGACAAGCAGACGGACGGATGGACGGACGTTTAGAAAAAATAACCCTTTTTCGGTATCAGGGGACCCCAAAACATGTATTTCTGTTGAATTCTCGAAATCTATTTCCCGCTGCATTACATATCTTTCTCTTTACTACGTATATTACTCCGTATACGTATACAAGAAATTACAAAATACATTTCATGAAATAATTACTTAATACACCAAATGTACGCCTTGCTACTTAAGAAGTGAAGAGAAAATTACTAAAATTTTAACAAAATCTACACGACATTAATGAAAAACTATTTATTGACAACAAATTTCATTTGAAGGAAAAACCTGTCTTCAATTTTATAGTTGTAGGAAGATGCCCCAAAAAATTCAAACTTTTGCAATGTTCGAAAATTCAGGGCTAACCTGTAAATCGGATCTATACCATTTTCATATTTAATCTATTCGTACTGTATCGTCGTAAGTATATTTACTCTATACGTACAAGAAATTTAAAGAAAAAATTTGGAGCCACTTTTGAGAAAACTTTGAAAATGTCCAAAGGGCTTCAAGTAAAGTACCCCTAAAAATTCACGAATGTTTCTCAAAATCGCAGAGCTTCGACTCAGGGCAGATCGACAGGGGTTTATTCAGTTTTGAAAAAAAAATAGTTCAGGTGTTAGTGTTGTTCACATACACCAGACAGACAAGCAGACGGACGGATGGACGGACGTTTAGAAAAAATAACCCTTTTTCGGTATCAGGGGACCCCAAAACATGTATTTCTGTTGAATTCTCGAAATCTATTTCCCGCTGCATTACATATCTTTCTCTTTACTACGTATATTACTCCGTATACGTATACAAGAAATTACAAAATACATTTCATGAAATAATTACTTAATACACCAAATGTACGCCTTGCTACTTAAGAAGTGAAGAGAAAATACTGTACTGGGTCGAAAATCAGCAATTTTTCGATAGAAAAACTCATTTTGTCGGGCACTGGTAACGAAAAATGGATCAATATGTAGTTTCTATATGTAGTAAATCACTTCCTCTAACAAATTCTGCAGTCTGAAAATGTTTTGTGGATCCTTGATACCGAAAACTCGGTCTCAACCGAGGGCAAAACAACGTAGGATGTCTGTCCGTCCGTTCATCTGTGTTAGCCCCAAACCGTTCAAACGATTCACCGATTGACCTGAGCGAACTCGGAGCTCTGCGAGTTTAAAACTGGTATTTGAATTTGTAGGCCTATTTTTCATGAAGCCTCAACATTTTCTCAAACATGTCTTCCCACAACTACAATATTGAAAATTAAACCAGAAACTGACCACCGACCGCGCGTGATATTTCCTTCCTCTCCCGTGTCATACCCTCACCTCCTTGCTTACTACATACTCTTCACGCTCATGTATTACACTACCACGTTGATCATAGTGTTTGCCCCGGCTGGGGCGGTGCCCAGCTTCTCGGAGACACCTGGTTATTGATAAAGAAAACGGAAGCTGACGTACAAATCGGCGCTGGATCTCGCCATCCAGCAGGGGAAAGGCCACAGCTATCTCCGCGATAGAACATGCACTACACTTATGGTACTAACGACCTTGGCATTTGACGCGCCCGAAAATACTAATCAATCAATCCTTACTGCGTCCAACTTGGAACTAAGGCTTTGCATCACGCCAAGAAACCGGGCATGAAGTCTCGAAACTCCATTGAGTCATTTCGGTACGGAACCAAAGCCAATCACGTCCGTTGGCTCCAAAAGAGCCAAGTTGTGCTTACACACGTAGTTGAAGTCTGATTTGCCTTCAGACCTTTGATAATTGCATTTTTGAATCTTGCGCACTTTTTTGATAAAATAATTTTTCACGAGATGGATGATGAATTAGTAGGATACCAATTGCAACATTATATTACGTAAGCCTTACAAACAATACCAGAAATTGCATGCTGTTGTAATTGCATTTTTTGTTCGAATAGTAATCACTTAAACGTACGCTAAAAAGTGGGATTTTTCAGTAAAACCTCTGCTATTTGAGAATAACAAAATTTCATTTTAACCTGATCCATATGCGAGAAATTGTTTTGAAAATATTACTTATTTTTACAAAATTTCGAATAAAGTTATTTTGTAATGTTATTTATTAACTTTGATCTAGTATAAATTTGAACTAATCACTGCTTCTAACTGAAGAAAAGCATATTTTTACTTTCTTGCTAAGCAGTAGATAGAATGTTACGTAATGCTGTCTGAAAAACGGCGAATTTTCGGCATAAAAATTCTTATTACACGGCCCTAGTAACGAAAAAGTGGATAAATCCGGTTGCTAAATTTAGAAAAAATCTTCTATTATGTGGTGCAGTTTTGTACGATCCATTCCTTGATACATAACAGCGCCCACCCCAAAATCAAGTTCACCATGGAGGTGGAAAATGATGGCCGGTTACCCTTCCTCGACGTCTTAGTAAGCAGACGTGACGACGGCAGCCTAGGACACGCGGTATACAGGAAAGAGACGCACACCAACCGCTACCTCCACGCATTATACGCGGCGTCACCTGGACAGCCAAGATCATCTACATGACTCTGGCCGCGGAAGCCTACGACTTAACTTAATACGCCTCTACGGGGAGGAAATTTATAAATCCACCAAAATATTCGGCAAGTTACGGGACAAACGGAGCCGCAAGCTCTGCCAGCTTGCGTTCCTCCTACGATGCAGAGACGAGGACGTCCTTCCGGCGTTCCTCAACGTTAAACATCATATCCAGACACGACGAGCAGCACGAATTCTACGTAGATCCGGTTTTGCGCTACTCCGCGAGAGGATCCAACAAACCCGAGCCGACCTAGCGCACAGTGAGAAGGAAATGTTTCACCTACACCTGATGCTGTCAACCACATTAAACAGAGCCGATTGGGACATCCTGGACACGGCTACTGCAGAGCACGCCATCCATGTTCACGACGATGCAAAGACCCGCCAATCGAGGAAATTTAATGCGCTCAAAGTGAAACAACACCCGGAGGCGGTTCCACTACAGGCCAACAACGTAGTGGTTAATCTAACAGAAGAAGACCTGGATGAACCCACCCTATCTATACTAAGCAAGGGGCTCAACTTCGCCACTGTACCTACACGGGTGCCAACATCCGACATCGCCGCAGGGATCGAGTGCGCCATCACGCGCCTGTCCGGGGAGGAGGCGGACCAAATTCGCAGAGAGACAGCACGCATTCTCACACGGGTCAAGCTACCTCGCAGCAACATTT
>BLKR01004803.1:75778-97337 GCA_011170035.1 Teleogryllus occipitalis | reverse complement strand
GGGGGGGGGGGGGGGGGGGGGGGGCGGGGCGGCGCCGCTGTTTAACGTCGCAGAGGGTGAGATTAAACAACAGGCTTGTTACCGGCGGCGGCAGCGCGGCGCCCAATTTGCCGTGAGAGGTCCCTCGGGGCGCGCCCTTTCCCTGCACCCCCGCCCCCGCCCCCACCGCGCGCGAACGCCCGCACCCTCTGACGGCGCCTCGCACAAGCGCGCACGACCCCCGCTCTCGCACTCTCCCGAGCGGATTGGACAGCGCCCCCTTCGCCACCAGTGCTCTGAAATGGATAGCAGCCAAGGAAAAACATGTACTCCTTGCTTTTGAGCTAATCCATTACAATTAAAACTAGTAGGTCCGCCTGGATTGCTGAGGTCGTTTATGCTGTAGCGTCGTAGTTACCTCGGCTTCAAGGGTCGGGGGTCGAATTCCGCCTCGAGCATGGTTGTTTGTGTTTGTGTTGTCCTTACGTGTTGTGTTCCCGTACAGTTACATCAATGTAAACAATCAAGTGGTTGCCACATGACATAGTTAAAAAGTGAAGTAAAAAAACAGCCGAAAATTCGTCGTTTCTTTGCGCAGAATTATATAACTTTCTTTCCACTGCGTAAGCGGTAGTGAGAAAGTAAAAAAAACTATATGTATACTTAATGAACTGCCAGTATTTTGAAATAATGGTATCTATTACAGTGAAAAAAATGAGTTAACCCCATGCATCCATACCATCGCAGTCGCCAATAGAGCCGGAAGCCCTGGATCTTTACCTCTTTATGTTTACTAATACGAGGCCTGATAAAATTTTGAAGGATGATAAAACTAGAAGTGTGCAATCTCCGTGATTTTACCGGCCCGCACTCGCTAACCCCCCTTTCCCTGAAGACCATGCCCTTGGCGGTCCGTGGCAGCCGCTTGATGGCTGCCGATCGCCGGCGACCGGTCGACACTGCCAGGCGCTCGGTCGGTCGCCAATTATTTCATGTTCTCGGACACCCTCATCTCTCATGGTAATTAGCACCGTAACACTAACTTAGTGTAAAGCCTATGTTACCACCGAAGGAGGCGGTGCTGTTCCCCTGCTGGACGGTGACACCTGGCGCCACACTACACGACTTTTTACGTACGGGGTTTCCCCAACCAGGTATCTCCCAACAGCGGGGCACTTCCCCAGCCAGAACAAAAAGTTCTAAGGTCTACAGACATGTGTAGTGCATGTGTGTGTGTGTATGTGTGTGTGTGTGTGTGTGTGTGTGTGTGTGTGTGTCTGGAAGTAAGGAGTGAGGATAGGGTACAAGGAAGAAATTGGGTAGATCCCGCGCGGCTCTTGGCCAGTTTGTTACTGGTAGACGAGTGAAAGCAGAAATGGAATGACAAGCATTGTTTTATAGTAGGACTTAATGTTCAAAGCTTAATGGAAAATATTGTCATGGTATTCAGTTAGCCTTCACAAATGAGTTCCAGTGAAGCTCGGTGGTGAAATGCTAATGATAACGCGAGTTAATTTAGAAGCAATTATTGCTCCAAACATAATTCGGGTATAATTTCCTGGTTTCCTTTCAAGCGATGGCTTCTCCAAAACAAAACAATTGAAATAATACCGCGATTTAGTAACCCTCAAAAAGTGAAACTTGTTCTGTGGTCTCTCTCATTGTCTGTAAAGCTTCATGAGAAATTGGAAACAAAAGCTGAACCAATCAGCCAAAATCATTAAAAGGCTGTAATGATAGTCTACATTTGATGCATTCAGCTCATAAATTATAACCAAATTAAATATGATCCTTCCTAGTACTAATTTAATTGACAGTGTTATTTTTGGAATAATGTAATGAACAAACGACAGTATTGATTCACGTAATTATTTTCGGAAACGATAAAAGTAATGAAATATTTACAGCAGGTGATCTCCCTGACATCCAAATGTCAATCCACGGGAACCGGTTACTGATAACTCACCTTTAACATAAAGACCCATATATTTTGCTGACCAAATTTTTTTTATGAATTATTTATGCAATATTTTGTATTACAATTTTTTATGGTAAAATATTAGTCTTGTTTTCTTCGAATGTCGTGTACATGTTGGCTATAAATGGGTAGCTACAGAGCAGGTGCTGTGAGTGTATGTATGCATATATATGATGTATATATATATATATATATATATATATATATATATATATTATATATATATTATATATATCTGAATTTATTTATTAAAAAAGAAATTAACGTATTTCTATTATATAAAATATCTATAAGTTATTTACGGTGATATACAGTTTCCAGTAAAAATTATGGTAGAGTAAAAAGATGTATAAATTATTTGTTTGAATTTTACTCACAGATTGTTTAGAAAAATATAGATTAAGAGTAATATAGAAATATTTTTTTTTCTGGAAACACAGTTAAATCATTTTTTATTTATTTATATAATGGCTTCCACTTCAATATCTTCTGAAAAAGCCCTTGTTGCCAATTGCAACCGATATATTAAACATTTTCCGCAGCTTAATAATTCTGTAACATACATCACATAATCTTCAATCTTCTATTCAAGCAGAACGTGTTTAAAATGTTCACATTGAAGTCATATCATTGCTTTGAGACGATGTTATTGACGAAGACACTACCACTGTTTCAAACGGCGGAAAACAACACGAAATCGTTGTGAGAAATCACTGCGCTTAATTGCACGACTTTTGCACTTATAATTTCAAATGCTATTTAACTACGGAATCTTACAGACTTTTTTAAAACAAGATCGTGTCTTTGGCCTTCTCACTTCTCCCACCTGGGTACCAGTCATGTCACATTCAGCCAAGGGCCGGACGTGGGCCGAGGTTGGCGCTCTGGGCTAACATAGCAAGCAATCTCAGAAAGCAAACAGCATTAATCAAATGACCCATAATTTGCCTGTCTTTTATAGCTTCATTGTCCTTTTCATCAAATAAATTTACGCAGGTCTATTTGCTTAGTCTTCCCAAACAAGTGGACTTCTTTCAGGCATATAATATGATTTAAAGAATTTCGACGTAGAGTATCAGCTTGATACAGTAGGACCCCGCTAATCCAAAGCCCGCAAATCCGAAACATCGGATAATCCGAACAAAATTCGGGATGGAGGAAAAAAAATCTGATTTATTCACTTAATTTGTGAACAAAAAATCGTGAACATCGTGTACATCAACCCCATTCTGAATACTGCACGTTGAATATCCGCGACACAAATTGTGCTTCAACTCTTGTAAACAATGTAGCAACTCCCACCTTATGCGATCGATTATGTACGTACTGTACTCCGTTGATCGCATCATTGGCACTTTCTCATGTCATCCTACACTACGTTGCGATTTTCTCACATCGCACGCTACGTTGCGTTGTGTGTGGTGAACCTACAGATGTATTTGTAATTATATGTACGATACATTTTTCGGGTGATCCGAACATTTGCGAATCCGAACAGACCATTCCCCCAATTAGTTCAGAATACCCGGGTTCTACAGTACAAATTTTAAGTCCTCATATCCGTTTGTGTTCCAAACATTCCTTTCTTTAGAAAATAAAAGGAAGGGACAGCAATTGCTTATTAAGATGTTTGCTACCACAGACCCACAGAATGGAAGAATTGAACGCTCTTCTTAAAAATGTCGCGTAAATGATTATGTTCTTGTTTTTAAAATAGAGAGGTACTTTAGAAGTACCATCTACAGTAACTTTTAATTTCTCCGTAAAATTTAATGATGAAAAAGGAAAGTGAAGATAATTTTTAAATAGAACACTCTCAAGCACTTACTGTCACGGCCGCATCACGGTCCGTTTCACCACTGTGCCTGCCGAAACCTTGACATCCATGCTGGATATAAGTTTCCAAAACATCCAGATTAGCAGAATCACTGAGTCTGTACTCTGCCTTAACGTTAATGTCAAAACATCACCTGGCCAATTTTTTGACAAATACACTTTATATATTATGTTCACAAACTAATAAAATGGCTCAGTGGATCGGGTGGTATAAGAGATACGCAGAGCAACTTGTATTTATTGAAGTATGTACACTACGAATCGCAGTAAGTCTCCAGAGAATTCTAATTTTCAGAAGTGTATTCGGCATAAGAGACAGACAATTTTAACACGAATGTGCAATGAAAGTAAGTGGGAGCCGTAGCTCAATCTGATGTCACTGCATCAACTGATGTCACTGCAGCACATCTGACCCGGTTCGAGTCCTGACGGCGGCAGGATTTTCGACACTAGCTTTTCAGCTAGGTCAAATTTTGTCGCTGTCTGGAGGAGAATTCTAGGGGCCGGTTGCTTGATCGGTAGTTTTCCGTGGTTTAAGGGAAATTAAGCCAATTAAAAAGTAAATAAAATTTTCCAGAAAATGGCTCATTTTCTCTTTATTATTTTCTAATAGGGCAATGTAGATTTATCAATATGGCATAAGTCCTATTTTCGTTGCACTGTTTTAAAAAATAATCATTTGGCAAAGTTTACTTTTTTTGTTGTCTTCCTGGGATTTTAATATTGTATTTAATTTTAATTTAATGAAGTGTGTTTTCCAGAATTAAGTTTTTAAATAATGTAATGTAAATTTGTTTGGAGTGTGAGAATTTTTCGCATACTTTTGAATGAGCTTTACAAATAATACGAAAAAGTATAGGCTATTGCAACATCGCGAGTTTATTATTAAAATTGTGTATTAAAATA
Source organism: Teleogryllus occipitalis (assembly GCA_011170035.1). Taxonomy (NCBI): domain Eukaryota; kingdom Metazoa; phylum Arthropoda; class Insecta; order Orthoptera; family Gryllidae; genus Teleogryllus; species Teleogryllus occipitalis. The sequence goes on along the minus strand of BLKR01004803.1, from coordinate 92,638 downwards.
TGTTCTCCTTTGTATGAGCTCGTGGTGCTTATCACAGGCGAAACACAGAAACTTCCAGCAAACTGCACACAAAGCTCACTCCGGCAATTCTGACGAGAACATCCGATTAATTAACTGATTAATTAGTGATTCCGGGTGCGTCAACTGCTTAGGACAGAACTCTACCTAGCTATCTAGCTAGTATCGAAAATCCTGCCACCATCGGGACTCACACCTAGGACCTCCCGGTCAGAGGTACCACAGTCACATTTGATGCCTTGAACCACCTCTCCCGGTAGAGAGAACAAACGAGATTGAGCGGTTTCGACTGTTTTGATTCTTCGCAGAGCCTTTATTTATTTATTTATTTAGTCAAAAACAGTCAAAAAAACTGTATGTGACGTATGGGGAAGAAAATCATCTGCGCACGCTTTCTTGAGTTTCAGAGTCCCTTCCCAACAATTTAACTATTAATAGTTGAAAGATTAAAAAATATTAGTAATAATAATAATAATAAATTCAAAAGCGAGAGATTACAATTCAAAAACTAGATATTTTTGTTTCTGAATTGTAGAAAATTTATTTTTAACGGTAAACGAACGAACAGAATTGATTTTTCTGTATTGTTAAAAAAATAGAAACTCACCCTTAGCTCTCTCAAAAGGAAAGCTCAACAAAACGTGCGCATAGTGAAGCTACAATTACGTCCAGAAGCAAATCAAGGGGCCATCTCAGCATTTGCTCAATGGATCAGGGAAACTGGACAAAAACCCGATCGAGATTTTTTTTTTTTTTTTTTTTTTTTTGCGTTTAGATTTTACTAGCAGATAAGGAGCGTGCCCTCCGAAAGTTGGGTTTTGTCCGGCTCTAACTGGCAATGTGTCTTTAAAAATTGAAATTTCTTGTGATGAACATTTTGAATCATGACAAGACCCGATACGAAGTTTGGGACAGTAGGATGTCATGACTACTTTGAGTAATCCCACCACTATGAATACACGACATGCATGGTAGTTGGCACTAGTCTGTATTCAAATCAATCATCTTGGATTTTGCACAGTGCGAATGCGCTCGCATTATGTCTTTCAGACTCAATTACGGAGTGGAGGTGAGCCTCGGGGCGGGAACGTCATTACAACGAGGCACTCGGCAAATGTGGGCAACACGCGGATGAATGGTCGCAGTTTCGCGAAGCACATCCCTCGGTGATTTTTGATTGAAGTGGTTGATTAGTGGTTCTGGGCGCGTCAACAGCTAAGGTAATTTGTCCTGTAAGTGCATGTTTTTTGCTCGGGATGTGGCAGTGATCTTACCCCGCTGGTTAGTAACATCCGGCGTCGACCTACCGTCGGTTGATGGATTGATTGATTTTTTGTGTTTCCGGGCGCGTCAACTGCTTTGGTCATTAGTCTCGTTAGTGTAGTGCATGTTTTTTTCTCGGAAGATGGCGGTGATCTTCCCCCGCTGGATGGCGAGATCCGGCGCCGACCTACCGCCGGCTAGTGAGGTTTCCCCCTAACCAGGACTCTCCCACCAGCAGGGCACTGCCCCAGCCGGGACAAGCTCTAAGCTCCTGACCGGTCTCCCGGAGTACGTGGTAGTGAAGTGCATGTTAGTGTAAGTGTGTGTGTAAGGGGAGAGGATAGGACAAGGAAGAGGAAGGTCAGATCGCGCGCGGTCCGTGGCCCGTTTGTTAGGGTACTGCTCCGGCATTCGCCTGGTGTTGATCAGAGAAACCACGGAAAACTACCGATCAGAGCAGCCGGCCGCTAGAATTCTCCTCCAGACAGCGACTGAATTTGACCTAGCTGGAAAGTATCGAAAATCCTGCCACCGTCAGGACTCGAACCGGGTCAGAGGCGCCGCAGTGTCATCAGTCGATGCACTGAGCTACCGCTCCCGATCCTTCCGTCGGCTAGCGGGTTTTCCCTCACCATGTATCTCCAAGAATCGGGTACCTCCCAAGCCGGGCCATACTCTAAACTCGCGACTGGCCTCTCAGTATTTGTGGTAGTGTAGTGCATGAAAGATTTGTGGGTGTAAGTAAGGGGTAGTATAGGACAAGGTATGGGAAGGTAAGATCGCGCGCGGTCCGTGGTCCATGCCTCCGGCACTCGCCTGGTGTGATATATACACACAACTCTCGGCCTCCCGTGGCCTTTCTTACCTCTCTTCAGATTGTTGATTGATTGATTGATTGTACAAATAATGTAAAGAAGAATGTGCTCTTTTGGCGCGGCTTGTTTTTGATTGATGTTTCGAGGTACGTTTCTGCAGTTATCACATTAAAAATATGTAATCGTGAAGAAGGAATTGAATTTTATGATGTCGTTTCATTGAAGAACTCACATTTAATAATTACTCTTACTCTAACGTCTTTGACTATCAATTTTATCAAAACCCAAATTTTTGTTCATTTACTTTCACTAGCATTTAAAAATTATGTACTTACTGTCATATGTAATTATATTCCTATGAATCGAATGTATTAATGTATTTGAAAGAATGAGCAGGAATATATATTTTTATAACGAACATTATAGCTTCTATCTGGCAACGATTTTGGACAACTTTGAGAATAATGTTTGCATTCGCTTGACCATTGCTTGTAAAAGGTTCGTCGCTCTTTAACAACTCGGTCATAAAGTGACCATTGTGATTGTTTCAACTGTAGGGGGAACTGTAGGAACAACACGTAGGGACAACACGAACACACACAAACAATCCACGAACACACACAACATATTCACGCCCGAGGCTGGATTCGAACGCGCGACCCTTGGAGCCGAGGCAGCTACGGCCTTAGCCACCTCGGCTGTCCTGGCTGGCTACAAAAACTTTGCAAACGAATTATAAATAAATTATATAAATAAATGAATCTTCCAAATGGTATCATTTCTTATAACCTACTGAACTCCCAGGTATTTGGTTGCACTTGTCAAACTCTCAGTTTTCTCTTAACAAGCCGCTCTCCAATTTTTGAATGAACGTACCCATCTGTTGTGCATTTATGGTCAACAGAGATGTAATATTTCTGTGCACAATATACACGTTTTTCCTGCATTGGTATTCTCTTATCAGTCTTTATGTAATGCGAATACCAATAAATTATGATCAGTGCGTCTCTTTGTATACTATGCTTGAGTTCACGGTCTCATTTGGTAATAAAACCAGATACATTTTTTCTGAGCTAAATGCCTGCAAACAATAGCTTTCTCGGTGTAGATATACCTTCCCGCTTGAACTCTTTGGAGACTAAAAGTAAGCAAAGCCCCATACCGGATAAATTTATGAATGAAACAAACCGAATGTACCCATCACAACTTTCCAGCAAAATCGTGTTGAAAATCCTGGCGATATTTTAGCCCCATATCCCACTGCGTGCAAAGCCCGTCCGCGGTGAGTAAGTCTGATATATGTTGATAACATAGCTTGTTCATACACGTGATATTCCCGCTGCAGCGAAAATTATGCGTCCACATTGTAACACTGCAACGTAATGTGACCATCATAAACGCAACAGTTTCGGGCAGAACAGATAAGCGTCGTAATACAATTACGAGGAGAATTAATAATTATGCGTTTTTAATCCACTCGTTTGGGAATTGTTAAAATTGTACGAGAAAGTTAAAAAGTGTGTTAATGCACTATGTTCTATCGATATTGCGTGTGTAGAAGTGATGAAAGAATTGGAATCAAGTGTACAAAATGTTCCATCATTGCTGCTTTCTGTTCTAAGGAAATAAAAATGAGATGAAAGCTATCATGACAAGCAAGTTACTTCAGAATGTCACCTATGGAAGTACCTGGCTAATAATGTTTCTTTCTTTGGATCCATCATGAGATCGAATATTAATTATTTCGCTAATTATATTTTTTTTCAAAATTTGCCCTTTCCTCTTTGCATTAAACCCTTTAAGCTACCTTCCTACCATTACTCAACCTCAGTTCTGCCCTTCTTTGCCCAACTCCTCCTTCCTCACCGCCCCTTTCCTCTTTCGCTGCTCCTCTTACTCCGTTGCGATCGATCATTGCATGTTCCCACTGCATCCCGTGGGTGCACCGACTGCATCCCGCGGTCAACATTTCCAAAGCAATTTTCCTACCTTCCCAAAAAAGCATAGCGCTATTCCATGCCGTTCTGTTTTCCTTCTTAGGACCTATGAGGATTGATTTCTACATTTACGGTGGTCTGCTTAGAATCACGTTGATCGAGCCCTGCCAACGTTGAAAATAACCCGCTAAAAGTTTGTGGAAACAAAATGTGAAACCATCTCTCTCGAGCATCTTCTTCCCCCGCTAACTTAACACACACAATTTCGACGTTTCTGCCATTTTCATCTGTGTTTGAGATTTTCTCCGGACTGATCGAGAACATCTATAAGAATGCAAACTTCACTAAAATTTTTACTCCTCCCGAAACACCGGATGAACGAAACGGGATGAAATCAGGCTGTGTCTTCTGAGGTAACGAAATGTGAAAGAGGATTAGCTGAGAAGAGAGGAGGAGGGGAAAATGATCGCGGGATACAGTCAGGCGATTCTCCAATTCCCTTCGAAACACAAGATGAACGAAACTGGCTGCAGTCGGGCTATGCCTTCTCGTGTAATAAAAAGTGGATTTGCTGGGAAGCGAAGATGAGAAAAAAGGATCGCGGGATGCAGTCGGGCGATTCCCTAATTCCTTCCGAAACACAGAATGAACGAAAAGGGCTACAGTCGGGCTATGCCTTCTCGGGTAACGAAATGTGAAAGGGGATTTGCTGGGAAGCGAAGATGAGAGGAAAATGATCGCGGGATACAGTCGGGCGATTCCCTAATTCCTTCCGAAACACAGAATGAACGAAACGGGCTACAGTCGAGCTATGCCTTCTCGGTTAACGAAACGTGAAAGGGGATTAGCTGGGAAGCGACGGTGAGAGGGGACTGACCGCGGGCTGCAGTCGGGTGATTCCCCTTTGCACGGCCACCGTCATTTCACTTGCATCCCTGCTGACTGCCTTGTCGCTAATCTGCTGTCAGTCGCTCGCCTGGCTTTGCAGCCGGCGCCCCTCGCCCCTGCAGCGCTCGCCCCTGGACTGACCCGTTTGCCTGCCGCCCCCGCCCCCGCCCCCGCGCCACGCGGACAAACACCTCCTGTTTCAGCGGCGTATTTGCTCGCCGCCAGCGTCATCAAGCGCGGGCATTTTCGTGTGCAGATTAGCGTTTGGGGAGGCGAGCAAAACGGAGCGAAGCACGTGGCTGCCTCGATTGCTCACGTCGATACACGTATCCGCTCAACGCTTGTCGATCGTCGTGAGCTGCAGCTTAAAACCCAATGGGACAAGAGCTTATCAAGTTTTTCGAAGTAAAGTTAGAAATTGATATGGTATATAAAATTTTTTCGTAGATCAGAGAATCTCGTCCGTATGTCACTGGAAATGAACCTCAACCTCTCTCAACCTTTTGAAAGTGATGATAAACATGCTTTTATGAGGAACAGTACAAGTAAATCGTCTGTAATATTCGTGTACCTCTCTTCCTGTACTGCAATCACAAAAATAATAAACGCAAAATCGTCTGCGTATTTTCCAATTAGTACATTCCTCATTTGCGACATTTTCATGCGAAATGCATGTGTCAGAATTAGAATGTACTGCAATAGTGAAGCGTACAGACGAAACGAGATTGATTAGAGATATTTCAAAATATGAAACACAGTGACGTGCTGATATGACGGTAGCTGTTGAATATGGCGCGTAGTTTGATACAAAGGATTTGCAATCTCTGTGCTCATCAAAATACCTCTTTCACATAGGATAAAAGTTAACAAGCAAATATGGATAATGGTGGAACAATCAGTCGTATAGTTTTCGAAGATTAAGTCACAACCACTCGTTAGGTAACATTTTTAAGTTTCACTGTTTCTTTCTAGAACATTCTTAGCGCACGCGCGCCCACATGTGTGGATGTGTGTGTGTGAGTGTGTGTGTGTGAATGCGTATGTATGTGGGTGGGTGTAGGGAGTGGCGGTGTCCCTGCAATTTCCCCTTTGTGGAGCATCCACATTCGTGACAGTACTCATGCTTTCCCTCGCCCATTCGTTAGTAGCAACACTGTTCGCATATTTTCCTCCCACCACAGAAAGGGTCAGAACAACTGACGATCAGAATTTGTTCTCCGAAAGGCCGTTAATCCAATAATGTGACCGGTAGCGGTAGCTCAGTGCATCAAGTGATGTCCCTGCAGCGCCTCTAACCTGGAGGTCCTAGGGTTCGAGTTCTGACGGCGGCAGGATTTTCGACTCTAGCTTTTCAGCTAGGTCGAATGCAGTCGCTGTCTGGAGGAGAATTCTAGCGGCCGGCTGCTCTGATCGGTAGGTTTCCGTGGTTTCTCCGATCAACACCAGGCGAATGCCGGAGCAGTACCCTGCCAAACGGGCCACGGAACGCGCGCGATCTTTCCTTCCTCTTCCTTGTCCTATCCTCTCCCCTTACACACACACTTACACTAACATGCACTACACTACCACATATCTCGGGAGACCGGTCGGGAGCTTAGAGCTTGTCCCGGCTGGGGCGGTGACCCGCTGGTGGGAGAGTCCTGGTTAGGGGGAAACCCCACTAGCCGACGGTAGGTCGGCGCCGGATCTCGCCATCCAGCGGGGGAAGATCACCGCCATCTCCCGAGAAAAAACATGCACTACACTAACGGGACTAATGACCGAAGCAGTTGACGCGCCCGGCAACACGAAAAAATCAATCAATCAATAATGTGAATCTAGTATCTTCCTCTTTGCGAAGCTAAGGGTAGAAGCAATCGATTGAATTAGACGGTTTCGGTCCCATTTCTCAGCGTCTCCCGCTTCCCCTCTAGTGTCTCCAGCTTTGTAGGATGAGCATCGCGTGGCGTCGCGGGGAAAAGGCCGAGTGTGAGGCGCGTTGGCGAGCCGTTGCTGAGCGGATCCCTCCGCGCACATCAACGCTGCTTTGTTGTGAACGCGCAAAGACCTCTCTTTTCTGAGAAGCTGATATTTCGACTCACTAAACAGAAGCACGTTGTGTTCCGCGATTTTTTATTCCGTTTACAACATCGTTATTTTTCCCACTCTCATGCACAGACAATTCATCAGAGAGAAAAAATGGTCGGCAATAAGTTCTAGCGGTCGCGCTTCCCCTAAGTTCCCGGAAAGACCGCCAGGGCCGGGCGCTTTACTTTTGACAGGCGAGAGCTCGGCATTTTGCTCGCCCTGGCCGCATGGCTCCCCCACAACTCATTCATCCGGTATCACGATATTTCAAATGAAATTAAAAGTAGTGTTGTCTGTACTTAGATTCACTTTTCTTCTCTAAAACTGCATTGCAGTGCATCAATTGATGTGAATGAAAGACCTCTGTCATGAAGATCCTAATATTCGAGTCCCGATGAGCTGTGGGTAGATTCAATCGATTGAATTAGTCGGTTTCGGTTTTGCGTTTTAGCGTCTCCCTCTTCTTAGGATTTTCGACACTAGTTACATAGATGGGTGGAATTCAACCGCTTCTGGAGGGGAGTTCTAGCAGCCAGCTCGGTAGTTTTCCGTAGTTTGTTCGATCAACATCAGGCGAATACCCTAACAATCGAACTACGGACCGCGCGCGATCTTTCCTTCCTCTTCCTTATCGTATCCCCACCCCTTACTTACTCACACTTACAGTTACATGCACTGCACTACCACACATGCCGGGAGACCGGTCGGGATCTTAGAGCTTGTCCTATATGGGGCGGTGTTCCGCTGGTGGGATGTCCCTAGTTCGGGAAAACGCTACTAGGCGACGGTAGGTCGGTGCCGAATCTCACCAACCAGCAGAGGAAGACCACCGCCTCCTCCCGCAATAAAACACGAACTGAACTTATATGACCTATCAATTGACCCGCCCATGGTCATCAATCAATGAATCAATGTATTTCGCATGAATGGAGAGGCGACGACGGAGCTGCTCTAGGTGCCCGCTTCGCGTGGAATGCGGCGCTGCGAGCGCCTGTCGGACGGAGTGGGCGGGGCGGAGAGCGGGGCGGGGAGCGGGGCGGGGTTGCAAGCCGCTTTCGCTAAGCCGCGCGCCGAGCCCTTTGCCGCCAAATGACGCCGACGCGAACAACGGCGCGTCGCTCTGCCAGGCACGGGGCCGCGACACAGCAGCGGCGCACGGTAGGTCAGGGCGGAGGGAGCGCGAGGAAACAGCTCTGGAGACGCGCAGAGGAAGCCTTGGCAGCGCAGAGCGGGGGAAATGGAGCAAAATCGAGGAGCTTGAAAACGACATGAAATTGATTGATGATTGGTTGTTTGTTAGTGATTCCGGGCGCGTCAACTACTGAGGTCATTTGTCCCGTAAGTGTCGTGCAGTTTTCTCTCGGGAGGTGGCGGTGATATTGCTCTGCTGGATGGCGAGATCCGAGCTCTAAGCTCCAGACCGGTCTCCCGGAATGTGTGGTTGTGTAGTGCATGTTAGTGTAAGTGTGTGTGTGTAAGGGGAGAGGATAGGACAAGGAAGAGGAAAGAAAACTCGCGCGCGGTCCGTGGCCGTTCGTTGGGATACTACTTCGGCATTCGCCTGGTGCTGATCGGAGAAACCACGGAAAAATACTGACCAGAGCAGCCGGCCGCTAGAATTCTCCTACAGACAGTGACTGAATTCGACGTAGCTCACCAGCTAGTGTCGAAAATCCTCCCGCCGTCTGGAATCGAACCTAGGGCCTCCCGGTCAGAGGCACTGTAGTGTCATCAGTTGCTGCACTGAGGCACCTCTCTCCGTTTAAAAGAAAAAGATAACCGAGAAGAATGGATAACAGCGCTAAAAAAATGGTCCAATGCGTCGGACAAGGGGATAAGGGTGAAAAAGGATCTGGAAGGTCGAAGGAGAAGAAAATGAGGTTATGTGGTGTTAGTGTAGTCCTGGGCTTGGACGACTTGGTGTCTGTGCGGAAATTCATAGACGAGTGTCTTTGTTTTCACGAAATACAACTTTGCCGAAATGTCTCGTTTTCAGAAGACAAACAGATCTTATAACATTTTTTCTAATTGTTGAAATTCTACTTCTAAATGTAATCATGTGCGCCACCGATCATTAGCTCAAAGCGAACTTTAACCAATCTATCAATCAACCTATCTATTTATCAATCTCTCAAAATAAAGAACGCAAAAATCAATAACTATCAGAGTAGTTGAGTATTTAGTTATTTGTATTTACAACTGTATTACGGATTGAAAGTGATTGAATTGAACACTCGAAATGTTGAACGACGATGGGTGCAAGTCGTTCAGCACTTTATCACGAATAAATTGAATCGTACAAACCGTCTGTAATTGTATTTCTATGTCTCGCCCTCACTAAGGCATCCGTACATGAATTGTGTTGTTGACAAAGGAAAAAATACAGTTGTAAGTATCAGTTCTTAAATCAATGATAATTATCAAAATAGGTGTTACATTTTGAAGAATTTCACATAGAAGAAAAGTTAAACAAAACCAGAACAAAAGTTTTGGAAAAGTGTATTGGAATCAGTGATTTATTTACATAATTTGAAGTCTCGGAACGCGCCCCTATTAATTATTCATTTAATAATTATAAATCGTACTTAATTACAATTATTAACAATGGTAGCACGGGGTCTATGTGAATGTAATGATATTAGTAATAGGAAATAAAAAAATTAAAATTAATAACGATATTTTATCCTTTTTTAATAATAATTTGGTTACATTTGTAGAAATTATAGAATTCAGTGCCAAATTATTTAATTTTCATTTTACGTAAGTTGTTCGAACTAAAATTGGAAATTGCCAAGTGTTTGTGCTTCGCTCTTCTTTCTCTCTCTTTCTTTCTATTTTTCTGAAGTACCAGAAAGCCGTTTCGATAGAATTTAAGGCCTAATTAGAATTAATTACGGATTGTTCTGTTATTGTTGTAGTATTATCATTTTTAATTTTACAAATAAAAAAGTTCTTAGATGAAAAATTACGCATTCTAAAATAATTACAGCAGTTTGATTTTAATTTATGTTAATGATACTCAAACAGTAATTCGTAATTGTAATAGAAGAATTCCTATTCTGTTCTTAAATTATACTGCGATATGGAAGTAATTCACCGACAAGAGTTCGTGTGGTGTCTCTGGCGATGCACCCGCGCAGTGTGCGAGGGAAATGTGAGAGCCGGCAGTGCGTCATGCGCGAAGCATCACAGGACAGGGACATGACTGCACCTGTCCGTCGCATGTCGCACTCCGTCGTCGGCGCTTTGAGTGCAACGCAGCTCAGCTCAGCTCAGCTGGCGCCACCTCCTCCTCCTCCTCTCCACCCTCCCCCGCACTCCCCACTACCCCTCCCCTCCCCTGCCTGCCCCGCGACCATGCACGTCCGGTCGCGCGCCTCTGTCACTCCCTGCCCGAACGCCGCGACGCTAGTGTCTTACGAAACAGGATTTGCTGTATTTCAAAAAATGTATTTCTGTCCGCTGAGACTATCCTATCGCTTGCATTTCGATTCATATATATCTATAGAGTGTGAATGAAGATTACGTGAAAAAGTCTGTTTGTGGTTATTCATTATGTTCTCAAGACTTATCAGTTTTCCCCCGTGATCATCAGTAGATATTCACACTTTGAAATGTTGCCGCAAAAAATGCCAAGCCAATCATTTGCAGTATTGTCCAATCAAATAGCGAAATGTTTTGGTGTAGTTTAGGTATTTGATTTCTACATGCTTTCTAAGTATCTGAACACGATTATCAGATTTTCCAACAAACCTGGAAACAAGTTTTTTATTTAAAAAATTGTAAATATTTCGACTTTTTCCAGTTTTTGACTTTCTAGCCCTTACTTCATAAGAAGGGAATGAATTGCAATCGTGCGCCGGAAAACGGCCTGCTGGAACAAGGCAAACATTGCTGCACTCCCAACATCTGCAGTAGAGCAGCACTTTCAAAAGTTTATCATCAGGTCCATCAATAGAGAGTTGTCGAAAACAATCCAAATGTGGGGAGATGGAAAAGAAAGAAAAATGGCCTTGTACCTGTGACAACAAATTGCTACCAGCTGCTCCCCAGCTTTATTGAATTTGTTTCCTACAAATGCTCCAAAAACGGTCAAAACAGTGACTGCAAGAACGCAGGGATTCAATGCTCTTACGTGTGTCTCACCGGCGAAAAGTTGGCGACAATATGAATATAGTTTCTAAAAATGATCTAGAAGACGAATTACGTGCTGGAATTGGAGAACAAGATGAAGTCGGATTTTCCAGCCAATGAACCTGAAGAACCAATAAAAAAGAATCTGGATGTTCTATCAGATATTTGATAATACATATCATTAAGAAACAGTGTAATATACTACAACAGTGAAAATAATAAAATAGTTACTAAATTCATACGTATGTTAATATCAATAAAAAACAGAGCCTTCAGACAAGAGTATGCGTTTGCGAAGATAAAGTACATCGGCTGCCAAATTTAATTTTTTTATTTTGACATTGTTAATTGCTTACTGTGCTGTTACCAATTAAAATGTAAAATGATTCAAGGTATTAATTTGCACACAAATATGTTGCATGTAAATTACATTTCAGTTAGTGAGGGATGGTGAGTACCATTTTCACAGTAACATGTAAGCATATTTTGCATATTAGCCGCGAATTCATTGAGCCTAGAAAAAAAATCTCATATATAAAATATAGGCAATTTCTTCTATTCTATTTCATGACAAGTCAACATTTACAAAAAAGTTTTTAAACTATATTGAGATAAAGTGGGATAATCCCCGTTTTTCAGGTTTTTGCTCATAGCTCTTAATTTCGAGATGCTCTCACAGATAAACCATTGGTAGTGGTAGGAAATGATGAGGAGTTTACATTTGCATCATCTAAATGAAATCGAGGCGTTTTTTGTCGTATATGTTTATTTTAGAATAAAGCTTTTTCGGTCGCATTGCGGACATCTTCAGTGCTAGAATTAAAAATAATAATGATAACATTAATATACTAAATTCAAATATAGGATATTATTAAGAATAAAATTAGAATTTAAGTGAAATTTCACTTAAATTCAATTATTCAATTTGAATTCCATTAGAATTTAATTAGAAATTTAATTAATTTCAATTAGAATTTAAGTGAAATTTCACTTAAATTCTAATTTTATTCATAATACTATCCTATATTTGAATTAAGTATATTAATGTTATCATTGTTATTATTATTACTAGCACTCAAGATGGCCGCAATGCAGCCGAAAAAGCTTTATGCTAAAATAAACATACGACAAAACAACGCCTCAATTTCATTTAAACCATTGGTAGGCAAAAATACTAAAGTACATAAAATGTAGGTAATTTTATCTTTTTTATTTTATATAGAATCATCCATTACGAAAAGTTGATGTTTTTTAGTTATTTTGATAAACTGAAAAATCGAGAGTATTTACACATTTTTTGCATAAAAACATGTTTCCACGCAAGCGTCTTGTTGGTAATCTAATATTTCTGTTCAGCGACTGAAAAAAGCATATAGGAACCAAACATCAAAGCTACACCAAAACTTTATTTTATTTCGGACCATTTGACTAGACCATCAGGGTAATTTGCACCTGCTTGCCGACTGCATTTGATACACACTTTTGTTGGAATTGACTAAGTGATGTTTTTCTGTCGAGAGAGCCGTGCTGCGGTGGGCGGGGCGGGGCGGGGGCGAGGGCGGGGGCGAGGGTGGGGCCGGGGCGTGGAGGGGGGCGGGGCGAGGGCGAGTCGGCGGCGGGGCGTCGGCGGGGCGGGGGCGGAGGCGGAGGCGGGGCCAGAAATAGCGAGGTCGAGGCCCGCGCCCGGCGGCGGCGGATGCGTTGGCGCACGTGGCCGCGCGAAATAGACGTGCCCCGCCCCCCTCCGCTCCCCCCTCGCCCCTTCGGCGGCGTTAGCTCGGAGGCAGCCACTCGCGGAGGTGGCCTCAGGGTTCGAGGCCCGGCGGTGGCAGGATTTTCGACACTTGCTACAGAGATAGCTTCAGTTCAGCCGCTGTCTGGAGGATTGCTCTAATTCGGTGGTTTCTCCGATCAACACCAGGCGAATGCCGGAGCAGTACCCTATCAAAACGGACCACTGATCGCGCTCGATCTTTCCTCCTTTCTTATCTTCTTACACTCCTTAATTACACACACACACACACTAACATGCACTACACTATCATACATGCCAGGAGACCGGTGTGGAACTTAGAGGTTCTCCCGGCTGGGGCTATGCCCCACTGATGGGAGGTACCTGGTTGGCGAATAACTCGCTAGCTGTCGGGAGGTCGGCACCGGATCTCAGCACCACTTGCGAGGGATGATCACCGCCACCTACCGATGAAAGAATCATGCACTACACTTACGGGACTATACCCTTGGCCGTTATCACCCCCTCAGAATCACCAATCAATCAATAAATCCTCCTTGCAGATCATCTGGTCTCCGCCGTTCTCCACCAGCCGCGCCACTGTTGCAACTCGCCACCTTCCGCGGTCGCCGCTCCGTCGTCGGTGCATCGCCCGAGTTTGCTCCGCACTTCACACCTCGGCGGAGAAGTCATCGACCTGAATTCTTGCAGCGTCCTTTCGTTCGCGTTTACAAGCGCATTACTCGTTGTGTTGGTCCCTACCGGTCCTCGCCCATTTTCTCTTCGACAACCTTTGCTCATCCGAAAGTCTGCACCACCGCCGAAGGCATTTCCAGCAGCGCTGCGTTCTCGCCCCTGCTTCAGACGCAGTAGCTGCGCACTCGGCCGTAAAATGCGACACATGTGCTGCGTGTACCATGTCTCCATTTCGCGTCAATTCCATTAGAACGAGGGAATATCAATAGACAGTGAATTAAACAAACTAGTCTTGCATGCAAATAAGTGAACTTACATATTATGTTTATTCTGAGTAGTCAAAGGATTGAATTCACATGTGAGGCCAGGAATAAACATTTACCAGAATACAGTTTTTGAAAAATTCCGAAAATATACAGTGCATGTTAGATGAAATCTGTTTCTGATGCGTTCAAACTGAACACATTTCGGTGCACAGTTTGCCTCGGCCGGCGCGAGGACAGGACTTGCAGAAGCGCCGGCCCCGCCCACTCGCCATTGGCGGACATCGGCGGCCGAAGGGCGGAAGCGGTCAAATTGTGGAATTGTGGAAATGCGGATGATGTGCTGTTGACGTTACTAAAGGAAAAAATAACTGACGTCTTCTTTGTCAAATTAGATTGATTCAGAGAGCAGGCGCACTGTCTCCCGACTTTCACCACATGTAGCGAGACTGATAATGACAGCAAAGCCGTCGAAAGCAGACTAAATAAATTTATGTTGACAATTATGATATTATTTGATGACAATGTTGACAATTATGTCATCCAAATGCGCAAATGTGGAAATATATTATGTAGCGTTTTGAAGAAACAAAGAATACAAATTTGATAACAGATAGCAATTGTTTTCTTGTTTTTATTTGTTTGCGCTTATTAATAGTACCGCATTTACCATTGGCAGTTTCATGTTGAAAGTATCAGAAACTGTATAATATATTGAAAAATATAAAATGCAAAGAATTGCACAGTTTCACAAAGAAAAAAAGAATGTAAAACGAAAATTATGATCATTTTAGAAGCAGGTCGCAATTATTAGGAAAATCAAATACGTTGAGTCGTTAGTATGCAAAAATATACTAAGTGAAACACGACATTTCTTAGGAAAACGCAAGGTTTTAGTCACCTCACAAGCAGTAACGTATGAGCAAACTTTTACTGTCTTTCCTTCATAATGACCCTGAATTCCGATGACAGCCAAGGTGACAGATGCCACACCTGAACGCTTCAGTTAATCGGGACACGTGTAATGAAGCACAACCCTGTCCATAATAGAATTAGTTTTGGTCCATGCTACTATACGCACGCTTTCAGTGTCGGTTAATTAACTTAAGGGCCTTATGGAAGACCAAATTATGGAATCCCTAATAATATTGAAGTATTGAACGAATTAAATCACTTAATACGGAAGTAAACCATGGCTTTGCAAATTAAAAATATATACGTATTGATGAACTAAAAATAAGTTCTTTTACAAATATTTGAGCCCTAAGCACGCGATTAGCCTGTCTTTGGATTGTTCCACCACTCGTTCGCTCGCTTAACTGAATTACGAGTATGTCAGTGGGTTGTGGGATGGAAACGTGCTTTGACAGTTTCCTCTTCATATGTATTCAAGGTATTTTGTCACCGTGTGGCTGCTTTTTGTTCCACACCCTCCCATGAGGCGCGCGTTGCGATGGGGCATCGGCTCCGTGTGACTCTCTCTCTCCGGGTGTCTCTGTCACCGACATGCTCCGATGTGACTCTCTGTCACCGACATGCCCCGATGTGACTTTCACCGGGAGTCTCTGTCACCGACATGCTCCGATGTGACTCTGTCACCGACTGCCCCGATGTGACTTTCACCGGGAGTCTCTGTCACCGACATGCTCCGATGTGACTCTGTCACCGACTGCCCCGATGTGACTTTCACCGGGAGTCTCTGTCACCGACATGCTCCGATGTGACTCTGTCACCGACTGCCCCGATGTGACTTTCACCGGGAGTCTCTGTCACCGACATGCTCCGATGTGACTCTGTCACCGACTGCCCCGATGTGACTTTCACCGGGAGTCTCTGTCACCGACATGCTCCGATGTGACTCTGTCACCGACTGCCCCGATGTGACTTTCACCGGGAGTCTCTGTCACCGACATGCTCCGATGTGACTCTGTCACCGACTGCCCCGATGTGACTTTCACCGGGAGTCTCTGTCACCGACATGCTCCGATGTGACTCTCTGTCACCGACAGCGCCCCGATGTGACTTTCACCGGGAGTCTCTGTCGCAAACATGCTCCGATGTGACTCTCTGTCACCGACATGCCCCGATGTGACTTTCACCAGGAGTCTCTATGCCAACATCTGCTCCGATGTGACTCTCTGTACCGACATGCCCCGATGTGACTTTCACCAGGAGTCTGTCACCGACATGCTCCGATGTGACTCTCTGTCGCGACATGCCCCGATGTGACTTTCACCAGAGTCTCTCTGTCACCGACATGCTCGATGTGACTCTCTGTCACCGACATGCCGATGTGACATTCACCGGGAGTCTCTGTCACCGACATGCCCCGATGTGACTTTCACCGGGAGTCTCTGTCACCGACATGCTCCGATGTGACTCTGTCACCGACTGCCCCGATGTGACTTTCACCGGGAGTCTCTGTCACCGACATGCTCCGATGTGACTCTGTCACCGACTGCCCCGATGTGACTTTCACCGGGAGTCTCTGTCACCGACATGCTCCGATGTGACTCTGTCACCGACTGCCCCGATGTGACTTTCACCGGGAGTCTCTGTCACCGACATGCTCCGATGTGACTCTGTCACCGACTGCCCCGATGTGACTTTCACCGGGAGTCTCTGTCACCGACATGCTCCGATGTGACTCTGTCACCGACTGCCCCGATGTGACTTTCACCGGGAGTCTCTGTCACCGACATGCTCCGATGTGACTCTGTCACCGACTGCCCCGATGTGACTTTCACCGGGAGTCTCTGTCACCGACATGCTCCGATGTGACTCTGTCACCGACTGCCCCGATGTGACTTTCACCGGGAGTCTCTGTCACCGACATGCTCCGATGTGACTCTGTCACCGACTGCCCCGATGTGACTTTCACCGGGAGTCTCTGTCACCGACATGCTCCGATGTGACTCTGTCACCGACTGCCCCGATGTGACTTTCACCGGGAGTCTCTGTCACCGACATGCTCCGATGTGACTCTGTCACCGACTGCCCCGATGTGACTTTCACCGGGTGTCTCTGTCACCGACATGCTCCGATGT
>BLKR01004803.1:0-75678 GCA_011170035.1 Teleogryllus occipitalis | reverse complement strand
AAAACATATAGGAACCAAACATCAAAGCTACACCAAAACTTTCTTTTATTTCGGACCATTTGACTAGACCATCAGGGTAATTTGCACCTGCTTGCCGACCGCATTTGATACACACTTTTGTTGGAATTGACTAAGTGTTGTTTTTCTGTCGAGAGAGCCGTGCTGCGGTGGGCGGGGCGGGGCGGGGGCGAGGGCGGGGCGGGGGCGAGGGCGGGGCGAGGCGAGGGTGGGGCCGGGGCGTGGAGGGGGGCGGGGTGGTGGCAGCGGGGCGGGAGCGGGGCGAGGGCGAGACGGCGGCGGGGCGTGGGCGGGGTCGGGGGCGGGGCGGGGGCGGAGGCGGAGGCGGGGCCAGAAATAGCGAGGTCGAGGCCCGCGCCCGGCGGCGGCGGATGCGTTGGCGCACGTGGCCGCGCGAAATAGACGTGCCCCACCCCCCTCCGCTCCCCCGTCGCCCCTCGGCGGCGTTAGCTCGGAGGCAGCCACTCGCGGAGGTGGCCTCAGGGTTCGAGGCCCGACAGTGGCAGGATTTTCGACACTAGCTACAGAGATAGCTTCAGTTCAGCCGCTGTCTGGAGGATTGCTCTGATTCGGTGGTTTCTCCGATCAACACCAGGCGAATGCCGGAGCAGTACCCTATCAAAACGGACCACGGATCGCGCTCGATCTTTCCTCCTTTCTTGGCTACTTACGCTCCTTAATTACACACACACACACACACACACACACTAACATGCACTACACTATCATACATGCCAGGAGACCGGTGTGGAGCTTAGAGGTTCTCCCGGCTGGGGCTATGCCCCACTGATGGGAGGTACCTGGTTGGCGAATAACTCGCTAGCTGTCGGGAGGTCGGCACCGGATCTCAGCACCACTTGCGAGGGATGATCACCGCCACCTACCGATGAAAGAATCATGCACTACACTTACGGGACTATACCCTTGGCCGTTATCACCCCCTCAGAATCACCAATCAATCAATAAATCCTCCTTGCAGATCATCTGGTCTCCGCCGTTCTCCACCAGCCGCGCCACTGTTGCAACTCGCCACCTTCCGCGGTCGCCGCTCCGTCGTCGGTGCATCGCCCGAGTTTGCTCCGCACTTCACACCTCGCTCCACACCTCGGCGGAGAAGTCATCGACCTGAATTCTTGGAGCGTCCTTTCGTTCGCGTTTACAAGCGCATTACTCGTTGTGTTGGTCCCTACCGGTCCTCGCCCATTTTCTCTTCGACAACCTTTGCTCATCCGAAAGTGTGCACCACCTCCGAAGGCATTTCCAGCAGCGCTGCGTTCTCGCCCCTGCTTCAGACGCAGTAGCTGCGCACTCGGCCGTAAAATGCGACACATGTGCTGCGTGTACCATGTCTCCATTTCGCGTCAATTCCATTAGAACGAGGGACTATCAATAGACAGTGAATTAAACAAACTAGTCTTGCATGCAAATAAGTGAACTTACATATTATGTTTATTCTGAGTAGTCAAAGGATTGAATTCACATGTGAGGCCAGGAATAAACATTTACCGGAATACAGTTTTTGAAAAATTCCGAAAATATACAGTGCATGTTAGATGAAATCTGTTTCTGATGCGTTCAAACTGAACACATTTCGGTGCACAGTTTGCCTCGGCCGGCGCGAGGACAGGACTTGCAGAAGCGCCGGCCCCGCCCACTCGCCGTCGGCGGCCGAAGGGCGGAAGCGGTCAAATTGTGGAATTGCGGAAATGCGGATGATGTTGACGTTACGAAAGGAAAAAATAACTGAAGTCTTCTTTATCAAATTAGATTGATTCAGAGAGCAGGCGCATTGTCTCCCGACTTTCACCATATGTAGCGAGACTGATAATGACAGTAAAGCCGTCGAAAGCAGACTAAATAAATTTATGTTGACAATTATGATATTATTTGATGACATTGTTGACAATTATGTCAGCCAAATGCGCAAATGTTGTGGAAATATATTATGTAGCGTTTTGAAGAAACGAAGAATACAAATTTGATAACAGACAGCAATTGTTTTCTTGTTTTTATTTGTTTGTGCTTATTAATAGTACCGCATTTACCATTGGCAGTTTAATGTTGAAAGTATCAGAAAGTGTATAATATATTGAAAAATATAAAATGCAAAGAATTTCACAGTTTCACAAAGAAAAAACGAATGTAAAACGAAAATTTTGATCATTTTAGAAGCAGGTCGCAATTATTAGGAAAATCAAATACGTTGAGTCGTTAGTATGCAAAAATATACTAAGTGAAACACGACATTTCTTAGGAAAACGCAAGGTTTTAGTCACGTCACAAGCAGTAACGTATGAGCAAAATTTTACTGCCTTTCCTTCATAAAGACCCTGAATTCCGATGACAGGCAAGGTGACAGATGCCACACCTGAACGCTTCAGTTAATCGGGACACGTGTAATGAAGCACAACCCTGTCCATAATAGAATTAGTTTTGGTCCAAGCTACTATACGCACGCTTTCAGTGTCGGTTAATTAACTTAAGGGCCTTATGGAAGACCAAATTATGGAATCCCTAATAATATTGAAGCATTGAACGAATTAAATCACTTAATACGGAAATAAACCATGGCTTTGCAAATGAAAAATATCTACGAATTGATGAACTAAAAATAAATTCTTTTACAAATTTTTGAGCCCTAAGCACGCGATTAGCCTGTCTTTGGGTTGTTCCACCACTCGTTCGCTCGCTTAACTGAATTACGAGTAAGTCAGTGGATTGTGAGATGGAAACGTGCTTTGACAGTTTCCTTTTCATATGTATTCAAGGTATTTTGTCACCGTGTGGCTGCTTTTTGTTCCACATCCCCCCATGAGTCGTGCGTTGCGATGGGGCATCGGCTCCGTGTGACTCTCTCTCTCCGGTTGTCTCTGTCACCGACATGCTCCGATGTCAACTCTGTCTCCGGGACGGGACGCTGTTGGGGATGGCAGTAATGCACCCATATTTGCAACAGTGTAACGAATGTGATTTCATCACATTATACACATGATAGTTTCAGCTTCGAAAAACGTAGTTATTCATAAAACAAAATAGTTTTAGTTTGAATTAGTGCTAGAGAAATGTTTGCTTACAACATCGTCACAAATGAAATGGTTTTGCTGCGAAGGATACATTTTTTCGTCTCATTTCCATATCCTTGAGATAAAGGCTTTCAATTATTCGTCAAATTAGATTCAAACAAAAATATAAATCCCGCATATAAATGTAAATGACTCATAATAGTAAATGCAAAGCGGAATATGACTGGCGTAGAACAGATGAACAAACAAAGCAAAACCATAAACACTGCGTAGTTTCAGATACCAAGAGCTGCACGAGCAAAAGCCGTAGACGATTCCCCCCCTCTTGTTACAAATGCCTCGCCACGTCGTTCGTGTAGTTTCAAATGTGTTTATAACATTTTCTTTGACGTCGTTTTTTAGGTATTATCGCCGTCGTCTACGCTGACGTAAATATAGTGAAGGTTTTGTAATATAGAAATAAATCACACTTTGATTAAGTGAAATTATATTTTCAACGCGCTCAGGCTCTGTTGTATTATGAATAATTGCGATACATGTTCCTCAATAAAATATAATTTGAAATAACTTAGTTACGAAATTAAAGTGGTAAATTCAAATCCATTGACGATGATGATGATGATGATGATGATGATGATAATGTATTAAATATATTATTATTATAAAAAGATTTTTTATGGAAAAGATGTAGATTTATACCATCTCCAACTCAAAGACAACTCCCGATGACAACTTTTGATTTATAGGCTCACCCATATGAATTTGAAAGATACAGTATGAAATATAACAAATTATTAAACAGTACATAGAGAAACAATGTATTCAATATAAAATAAAATTGATACACATATATTATTTATTCCAAATAACACAAAATCATTCACCGAAATACTAACACACACAATGATCAACGCTCATTTATATTTAGAAACCTAAATAATTGTTTTTATACCTTCTCCATACCTTTAACTGCAGTTTCATTTTCCCAGATATTTTATGTATTTACTTGTTTTAATTACACATCTATTTCTTGTTTATGTTCTTTTATTTTCTTCCACTCATTTGTTAATGTAGATATATTTCTCAATCATGCTTTGATTAGATTTCTTTATTTGTTTTTCGGCGGATTACAATGACCTCTTAGAAATGCTGCAACATCAGTTGATTTGAAAGTGTTTTCAGCATTTATTCATGCATTGTAATTATAAATCTACAACAAAATAATACATCATACCAAAAAGTGCCCATGTAAAAATTGGCGCGTATTTTCACACACAATTCACGCGCGCATTAAAATGTCGGTCTGAAAACACAAAGTCAACATAGATGTAGTGTGGGATATACGCAATTGTGACGAGCGTTAGAGTAAATTAAACCGCGTGTTGCAATACTGTAATTCAATCCTGTGAAACAGAACTCTCAAAGTGTACATAGTTTTTTTAAAGAAATCTGTCTGTATTTATTCAGGGAATACTGCAGTTATCTTTTTTACTGCTAAAGCGCAACGTATTGTGAGAGTACCTTTAATGTTTGACAAAGAACAAAAGAATAATTGAAACTAACCACAAGAGATACGTGGTCGACTGTTAAACCTTTATTTGCTCGGCCATAATGCGCGCAGCCATGCTGGACTAAACGTACAGAAGGCGTTAGTATTTTTTTTCATTTTTAACTGACTTATTTGCTGTATTTCCAAAGACTACTTTAAAGATTTCACGAAGAAAAATTTAAAAAAAAACTGAGACGGAAAACGCTACTGTTGTATTTGCTATTTGCTGCATTTCGAACAGCAATGGAAGCGTAATGTCGAGTCCTTGGACACCCGGCTGACCTGAGCGTAGTTCACAGAATAAACAAGATGTCCAGTTTTATCGGGCGCAGGTGGAAACGCACCAGTGAGCGCGTCGGTCATTAGTTGTGTCTGTGCGTTGGCGTCCGTTGGCGATGGCCATCAACGAAATTCCCTTAAGCTCCGGTCTCCTGCGGCGCTGCCCGCGCTCAGTCCGTATCCCCTCCCCTCCCCTTCCCCTCCCCTACCCCTCCACCCCCACCCGACCCCGCCGCGCAAACACTCGCTAATTTGCCGCAATGAGTGCGCGCGCTCGTATTTGTTTTTAGAGTAAATACCCGCATGCGCGGCGCGCTGTTTCCTACAATATTGATAACCGCCTCCCGCTGCTCGCGCGCCGCTCGGGCAGACGCTCCCGATAAGGAAAACAACTTGCGCGACTGCTTCTGTTTTTCCGTCCCTTGCGGCTGCGGCGCGCCGCCGCCCGCTCGCCCGCCCTGCAAGGGCGAAGCCGCGCGGCCCTCGCAAACACAAGGCGAAGCGAGCGAGAAACGGAGACAGATCCACGGACAGATACACAGAGTGAGAGAAAGACGAGAAAGAGAGAGTGAGGGAGAGACAGAGAGAGAACGGAAACAGAGAGACAGCGAGACAGAGAAAGGGAGAGTGAGAAAGAGACAGAGAGTGAGAGAGAGTCAGGCAGAAAGAGACAGAGAAGCAGAGAGGAAACAGAGAGCGAGACAGAGAGAGAGAGAGAGAGAGAGAGAGAGAGAGAGAGAGAGAGTGGAAGAGAGACAGAGAGAGAAAGAAGGACCGAACAATATGACTGGAGAGAAACTTATCCTGAAGCGGGATAAAGATTAAAAAAACGCCTGTTGGGTGTTTTGTGACAAGAGGATTGCCGGTCTTGTTGCAAATGACATGGCATAGAAATGTTGGTAACAGACACCAAGTCATCAAGAAGACCTATAGTACGGAATATTCTACAAAGGATTGGCAGTATTTTTTTTCCATCTTAATTTATACTCGCAGATCATGAGGGAGGGATGTTACCCTAAGGTGTCCAACTTTACATCGTGTTGCTTTTGTTGTTAGCGGCAATCTCACTTTTTGTGAACAGTTCTCAGTTTTCGTTAGTAAATTCGGCTTTCAATATCCAATAAAATCAATTTCTTTCCCTTTGCTGTGAATAAAGGAGGCATGAATAATAAAATCATTCCGTGTGTTCACAAATCAATCGGAGCGTGTGTTTTCCTCTATTTTAAATTTAAAATTGTGAGCGAAATTTAAATTCGATTACATAAATAATAGAGATTTACTGTAGTTCTATACAAAAATGAAAAATTGAAAAAAATTAAGCTTTTGCATTGTGTAATTTTATCCAAAAATAAAAAAAGAAGAAGATAAAAATAGAACCTTCACTTGAAGAAATCCAGTTAAGAACATTTTAAAATGTTTGAAGAAGGTATTAATAAGTTCAGAAGAATTATGAATAATTCTCTTTTATTTATCTCTCCCTTATTTACAAATTTAATGTTTCATTCAAAATTCTACTTCATCAATATTCAGTTGCCTATATTTACTGCTCTCATTCGATTGAAATTATTCATTTAACAATATTTCAATTCTGTGTTGCCAAATAGAGACTAAAAAATAATCCTGCAGTTTCAGTACCTTTTATCTCTGAAAATTTGTCAAGCGCAAAATAATTGAAACGTGACGTAACATCGTGTTTACGTGCAGCCCCCTTTCACGAAATTCAGAAAGAAGTGTTTCTGTGGCAACATATATTGATTTAATACCCACTTTAGGGCGGTAAGACGACAGAAATCAGTTTAACAATTGTCTATTTCGTGAAGGAGGTATTAATTCTGCTGGGAGTTACTATATTTACCACGGTGCTATTTAAGACGACTGAGTTAACCTCAGACCGGGACAAAAGCGATGAAATGATCCTCTACAAAATGAAGACAGAGAGCAATTGAAAGTGGAAAAGAACGTTTTCCTCGTGTCGTGCGTCATCAAGATTCATTAATTGTTAATGATTCCGGCGCGCCGCCTACTATGGTCATTCGTCCCGTAAGTGTAGTGCGTGTTTTTCTTGGAAGATGGCGCTGGTCTTCCCCGTCGGATGGTGAGATCCGGCGCCGACCTACCGTCGGCTAGTGGGTTTTTTCCCCAACCAGATACCTCCCACCAGCGGGGCACCGCCCCATTCAGAACAAGCTCTAAGCTACCGACCGGTGTCGCGGCATGTGTAGTAGTGTAATGCATCTTAGTGTGTGTGAGTAAGGGATGAGGATAGGACAAGAAAGAGATAGGAAAGCTCGCGCGCGGTCACCTGGTTTTGGTCGGGGAAACCACGGAATACCACGGAATTCTCCTCCAGAGAGCGACTGAATTCGACCAGCTGACAAACTAGTGTCGAAAATCCTGTCACCGTCGGGACTCGAACCTAGAACCTCCCGGTCAGAGGGACTGCAGTGACTTCAGTTGATGCACTGAGCCACCTCTCCTGGTCTGTAAAGGATATTTGACATATATCTATGATGAGGAACTTTGTGGAAGATCTTTGAACTTTGACGAAGGAAACTTTGACAAAGACATTTGATAATGTATCACATTTCGTCCAATATTTTATGTAGTTTTGCTCGTGATTTACGATGGATGACGCACAAATAGTTGTGTTTGTGCTACTTTAAGTTTTATAATAACTATGTTTAATGCTGAATACGTAAAATGTAAAGAGGAAACATTTGAGGGTGAATCCATAGAGCAACGCCACGGTATTCATCCTTGGTGAGGCCATGGGTCCCACAATTTGAAGCATCAATTAAAGAATTTCGAAATGGAAAATTATTTCAGGATGAAAGAGAAAATATTAAATTGTCCTTTTCGTTCTTCTTCCTTCTTTCGAAATTCATCTGTTTCTGAAGTTAAAAATATGAACATTCTGAATTGGGCATTTTCCAAACCCCACATTTTCCACTTCTTGGGAAAATGAATTATAAGGTTCAATTTGTTTGGTTTTATTTTTATAGTCCAGATGGACAGTATTACATATAGATTCTAATTGCTCACACTCTGCAATTAAAACTTTGGTTGAAGCATTACCCCACATACATCTTTCGGACGCCATTTTACCAAATGTATGATAAAACTTGTTTCAGACTACATTTTATAAATGAAATCTTAAAGAAAATATGGGCTATTACACTGTCATATTTTCTTTTATAAAAGATCTTTGTCAAAGACCTTTTAGAGTGTAATACCGGTCACAGACAATAGTCGGAGTTCCTTTCTCCCAGGCACCGTCCCAAAACTGGACTCTCCTGAGTTGTTGAACTGTAGTTGGTTGGTTGGTAGCGATTCCGAGCTTACAAGCTTCCGAGCGATTCAACAGCTTAAGTGATTAGTCCCGTAAGTGTAGTGTATGCTTTCCTTGGGAGGAGGCAGTGATCTTCCCCCGCTGGTTGGTAAAATCCGGCGCCGACCTACGCTCGGCTAGCGGGGATTCCCCCCAACCAGGTATCTCCCACCAGCGGAGCACCGCCCCAGCCGGGACAAGTTCTAAGTCCCTGACTGGTCTCCCGGCATGTGTGGTAGTGTAGTGCATGTTAGTATAAGTGCTTGTGTGTAAGGGTAGGGGATAGGACAAGGAAGATCGCGCGCGGTCCGAGGCCCGTTTGGTAGGGTACTGCTCCGGCATTCGCCTGGTGTTGATCGGAGAAACCACGGAAAACTACCGATCAGAGCAGCTAGAATTCTCCTCCAGACAGCGACTGAAAAGCTAGTGTCGAAAATTCTGCCGCCACCAGGATTTGAACCTAGGACCTCCCGGTCAGAGGCGCTGCAGTGTCATTAGCGGATGCACTGAGCTACCGCTCTCGCGATATGAGCTGTAAATAGTCGCTCGATCGGGGAAGCGAATAGGTGAAGATGAGGCTGAGCGCCTGCCTTCCGAAATCCCCGCGAAGGAAACGGAGCGGGACGTGCGCGGACCTTTTCGGCCGCTTTTCCTCGAAAGAGCGGGGTTGAATGGGGCGGAGCCGGGCGGAGCAGGGCGCGGCCGGGCGTGCCCTGTGTAATGACTACCTGTCAGGGCAACGACTGATGTTTGGAAATGGACGAAGGGCCACCCAGTCTTTCCGAGAGTTGTGACCCTCAGGTTCCCATTCGGACGAGGTACCATGGCCTACAAGTCATTAGAATTCAAGGGAAAGTGGTTCTGGAATTTCTTGAATGATGAAGTACCTGCTACACTTTTTAATGGATAAAAATCGTTAGTAATTTGTATTGCTGAGGACACAAATAGACGTAATATTTCTTAAATAAATATTTAACTAGAATTCCTTAATACTATTGTTCCATTCCTCCCTTTCCATCCCTTCTATTGTCTTTATGCTACATTTTACTTAAAATTTCGACGCATCACTTTTATTAAAATGAATAATCTCACTTAACAGTGAAGGTGTTCGGTCTTTTCAGCTGTTTTGTGTTTTCCGGACTCATGTCCAAGTTAATAATTTCTCATCTGCAAAAACCTCTTGAGGCAGTATTCATTCCCTACAGTATGGAATGTGAGATGAGATTCCTAGGAATTTCAATTGCATTTGATGATCTCGTTTTCTTATCTCCAGGACCAAATAGGAATTGTATTTCATAGATTAAAAAACTTCAGTGGCGGGCTAATTTCTTGTAATGTTTAGTCAATCTGTCATAGGGAGTAGAATCTCAGTGTTAATGTCATAAGAATAAGAACGAGTTTTTTTAATACTAAAGGATTTCTTATTTGTTGCCACAAGCAGAATGAAGTATCTTATCTCTAAAATGGAGTTTATAGACGATCTAAAATTCAAATTAGTAACTTCAGTCTTATTTACAGAAATATATTTGTGTGTACAGAACACAACAGTGTGGAGTATGAATTGAGATATTCTTTTAAGATGGTAGTACTTTGACAGCTATTTCTAGGCTGTTGCTAGCTACAGGGTGCAGGGTGTCTCCTTGTGCTCAACTGGGTAATGCATTTGTTTGCAGTTCACGTCACTTGCAAATGGCTTCGACACTACCTCTTGCAATGCCATCAACTAACATGACTTTCATTTTTTTCGATCATTCAAACTAGTCCTTTCTTAGTGTTAGAGTAATTTCTGTATATAGAGGAGTTACTCTAAGAAGGTAACATTTTGATAGGTCGGGAAAGAAATGAACGTCATGCAGGGCGACGAAATTGTAAGAGATAGTGATGTACCCATCTACAAATGAGTTCACTGTAAGCGAACGCACTAACAAAATAAGTGCACTGAAATAACCTGCTGTTATGTTGTCAGTGGCGAAACTGTAGCTATCAAATCAGTCCCTTCTTATAGTAATCTCTGTACACTTCGATTTATTTAGAGCTTCATTTGATAGATCATCAGCTGTCACGACGTCATCCAATCGGGATCTTAGACGTTACTTCAGTAACGACACTATGGTGACGTTCAACCTCCCGATTGGATGACACCGTAACAGCTGATTTACGTCAACTACACTTCTGTTTAAATCCAAGTATACAGCGATTTTCACAGAGCTACGTTTGAAGGGTACCAGCTATTTCGGTGTCATCCAATCGGAAAGCTGAGCGACGTCACTGTAGTGACGTATAAGGTCCCGATTGGACAACACACAAAACAGCTGATATCCTTCAAACACAGCTCCGTGAAAACCACAGTATCTATACCGTTTTGGTGCTTTTTGATGGGATGGACACGTGGTTTGTGTTCGCGGCTGGACGGGACCGCTTGGCGCCCCCTCGGGGGTTCCCCACACGTGGGGCGTTGGCCGGCGCTCGGGGAAGGCTGGCGTTGGGCGCCATGTGGAAGGCCGGGCCGGCCTGCCGCCGCCGCGCGCCGTGCTCGGCCGAGGCAGCGGCGGCGGCGGCGGTGGCGGTGCGGCGGCGGGTGGGGGGCCGCGGGCAGGCGGCGGTGGCGGCGGCGGTGGCTGGCAGTCGCGAGCTCGCGTTGGAGACGCGCGGAGGGGCCGAGCCGCGTCTCTTGAGCGCTCGCCGCCACAGGTGGGAGTCTCCTCCGTGGCCCCGCGCGCCGGTGACTGCCAGCCCTCGCCGACCCGACCCGACCCGGTGGATTAGAGCGGCCGCTGATGTTTAGGAATGTCCGCCTTTAATCGCATTTCCGATCCTATCGGAAGTTTTCTGTCGACCTAAGGAGATTTGAAAGTTCTTAAATTGATCCCGACTGCCGAAAACCGATTCGCTCACATTGTGGAGGAGTGGTTTTTTTTTTCTGTGGGAAGGAGCAGCATCGATTCGATTGGCTTCCGATTGCCTGAGCCGAGTGGTGCGTGTGGTCCGAGTGGTTGCGGTGAGTGGAGCGATGCGCAGGCGCCTGTAGGGCCGCCCACGGCCTCCGCGGAGGGCGGTCGCGGGCGTGGGCGCGGGCGCGGGCGCGGGCGCGGGCGTGGCCGCCATGACCGCCCGCCTGCTCGCCACTTACCTGGCGCTGTTCGCCGCACAGGGCGTGCTGCAGGAGCTCAAGCTGTTCGGCGTGCCCAACCTGGCGGAAGTGCAATGCGTCAGCACGTTTCAGGTGAGTCCGTCTCTACCACCTCATCGTAAGTACTACTACACATTTCACTTAAATACTACTATGTTTTTCTTTTCTCCAGGAAAAATACCGTAAGATGCAACAAAACTTTGTTACAATGTCGTGTCGTCAATATTTGGTACCTTCAGAGTGAAATTCCTAGATTTACGAACCAGCACTTTTCAAACTAGAATACTTTTGAGTACGTATTGTCATATAATGATAATAGGTACTAGCTTACCGAAGACTAATAAAATGTATTTGTCTATCAACGAGATATAAAAGATTCAAATTTCTACTAAGAGCTATTTTAAATGTAAAGTATATGACCAATTATAAAAAGGGTTTTGGAAGTGTTAAATTTCTTACATCGAAGAAAGACAAAATAAGGTTTTCGTTAATTAAGTAAAGGTAGACACCGTTCGGTGATAATTAGGGGCGGATTTTGATAAACTGAAATATCGGCAAAAATTATCAAAAAAATGCTCTAAAATGTTTTTAAGGTGCCGTAAAAGCAAAGAAAAATGACAAAAAAACTTGCAAATTTTGGGTTTGGGTTGTCCGTCTAGTAATCGCAAAATCGCAGCCTTTAGTTATCGCGAAATCGGCCGAATCGACAATGACGCTGGTCACAGAATCTTAGATTACATACATCGGCTGACATTACTATTTCTGAGCGAAGAAATCGAATAGGCTACTCAGGAATCCATGGAGAACATTTGTTTCATCTCGTGAATATTATTTGAAGTACCATTAAAATGATATTAAAATCTGCCTAATCAGTGAAAACTGCTTTAAAACTGACGGATATATGTAAAAAACGACTTATGAGTCATGTCAATGAGTCATTCACTTTTCTCATATCATAAAATGTATGTCTATACTAAACGGCATTGTTCTAAAGTGTATAGAAAAAAATGACATTTTATAAAATCCGCCCCCTAGAAATAATTTTGCGCCCAAAATGTTTTTCTTTTTTCTGCCTCATCTATATTCCTTAGTATTAAGATATTAAAATCCGCTTAATCTGCGAAAACTGCTTTAAAAATGACGGAAATTTGTAAAAAAACGACTTATTACTCAAATCGACGAAAAAAGAAAAAAATAGCGTATAAAATGAGTCATTTACTTTTGACATAGCATAACATGTATGTCTATACAGAACGGTATTGTTGTAAAGTAAAAAGAAGAAAAGTGACATTTCATAAAATCCGCTCCTTAGTAATAATTTTGCGCCCAAAATGATTTTTTCTTCCTCGCATTTATTCCTAACAATTAAAATGATATTAAAATCCGCTTAATCAGCGAAAACTGGTTTAAAAAGTGACGGAAATATGTAAAAAATGACTTAAGTTGAAATCGACGAAAAATGCAAAAAATGACCTATAAAAACGTGTCATTTACTTATGTGACAACATAAAATGTATATCTCTACTAAACAGCATTGTTCTAAAGTGAAAAGAAAAAAAGACATTTCATAAAATCCGCCCCCTAGTAATAATTTTGCGCCCGAAATGTCTTTTTCATCCTTGCATTCATTCCTAACTATTAAAATGATATTAAAATCCGCTTAACAGCGAAAACTGGTTTAAAAATGACGGAAATATGTAAAAAATGACTTAAGTCGAAATCAACGAAAAATGCAAAAAAAAATGACGTATAAAAACGTGTCATTACTTTTGTGATAACATAACATGTATATCTCTACTAAATAGCATTGTTCTAAAGGAAAAAGAAAAAAAGGCATTTCATAAGATGCACCCCCTGGTAATAATTTTGCGCCGAAATGTTTTTCTTTTCTTTTTCTTTTCTTTTCTTTTTCTTTTCTTTTTCTTTTCTTTTTCTTTTCTTTTTCTTTTCTTTTTCTTTTCTTTTTCTTTTCTTTTTTCCCTCGCGTTTATTCCTTGCGAAGAAGCCGCAAGGGCGCGGCGCGTGGCGTCTGGCGGAGGCGAGGAGACCTCTGCCTCTTCGCGTGCGCCGCTCCGCTGTTTTGTGGCGCCCCTCGAGATTTCGGCGCAAGGGCGGTGGAAACAAGTCGTCAAGCTTGTCGCTTTCTCGTTCGGGCTCCCTGATTTCTGCCCAGATACCCAGGTAGGCCGGTAGCGGACCGGGTACGTATCGACGTCGCAGGTATGCTTTCCCCGATAACCGAGACTCGCCGGAAGAGGGCAGTAAAAATGTTTCTCTGCGGTGCTCTATCGCGGTGCATCTCTGATATTGGCGAAGAAGATGTGTTTGGAAAAATTGTATCTCCACTATTAGGGTAAAATTGAAAATGCATAAAGAGTATTTGCGGAGGGGAGAAAGAAAAATCGAGGTTAAAAAAGAAAAAAACTGACGGACAGGAATGCACCTTATTGACTGAATTGTTTCATATAGATTTAATGTGGATTTGCGTTTAAACATCCACAAACCAATGTTCAATTGTTGATATGCTCGCAAAATTCATTATGACGGAGAAACTGAGAAAGAGTTTCAATGAACGTTTTAGACAAACTTGTAAAGTGTTTCAGCTCTCTATGAGTATTCTCCCCGCTGGAACCTGATAACGGCGGTGAAGTGCAAGTGTGTTTCAAGCCGCGTCGCGTATTCTTTCAAACGAAGTGTCTAGACGGACAGGGAATGATGCAATTCCATGTTCTTTTACAACGAAATTCAAACCTACGGAGAGAATGAGCTCATACACTTTTCTCTTTCAGCTTTCCGTAGAAAGAAGCGAGCACCAAGCAACGCTACGTCCAAAAAACAGCAGACATTTGTGTAATCGAGTTTGTTCCATGTTATTTTACTTGTGTAGTTAATTTTATCATGGCTATGTAAATGAACGGAGAATGGAATTTAAAAAACTAGTGGGAATGCGACTTACTGAAACATCTCTTCCTTTAATATTATCACTCCCTAACCATTCAATTTTATTTTTAAAAAAAGTACAAGGCATCATTTGAAGATCTACAATTTGAGATTGCATTGAGCATTGAGAAAGAAATCTCTAGGTTTAATACTAGAGATAAGTGACGGTTTTGAAAAATATTTAAACTTTACAAGATTCAAATGTTCAGTGGTTCTAATGAAAATCCTAACTATACCTTAATTATTAATGCTTTTTCCTCCATTCGAGCAAGACGTTTAAAGAACATATTTGCAGTCTGTCTTAGAAAATTTTGAAAATATCACAGGAGTTTCATGTAAAGACCCCCAAAATTAATTGAACATAAAGATTCCTAAAACGACACAAATTATTAGGCTCGTAGAGTGTTTATCAAGATTATGCTCAAAAGCTTCTAATATGAGGGTTATGTGTTACACATACAACCGCCATCCATCCAGACATCCCGAATTTCCGGTACAATATTGCATTTATCTGCTCGTCTCCTGTAGCAGTACTAATCCCTTGGATCAGCACAAATGGACATAGGCCAACTTCGCTTCTGAGCCCTTTTTCCCATTCAACTTTTTTATATTAACACATGACATTTAACTACTAAATAAAAAATATATACAAAGATAATTAAATTATAACTTAATACATACCATTAGTAAATACATATATTTTTATATTGAACTATTTACCGGTTTGTCAGAGACAGAGAGCCTCTTCCGCAAATGTATAACAATTTCCTTATTTTACTGGGTTTGACAAATTAATTTATTTATTTTGAAAAATTTTAATTACTTTTTATAGCTTATTACAATTTTTAAAATGTTTTATATGCACAAAATTATAATGGTTGCTAATGACCACTGCTGATTTTTAAGCGACCTAAATTTAACATTTTGTAACATTTTGAAACATCCCTAATTGTCAGTCTAAAGAGGAGAAAAACAGGAATGGAAAATATTTAGAAAAAAAATTTAACACGGCGATCCTTTCAAAATATTGCCCCCTCTACTCTCGCCTATGCGAATAGTTCTTGATTCTGACGCGTTCGCGAAGTTACAGCTCAAATCTAGTAATGCTGTAGCACAGACTTTCTACTACTTATTTTCCGTATCTCATTAGTCTGGGCAAGCTTTTTGGTTTTACCCCAACCTCATCTTTAGCTACAATCAATTAGCGCCCAATCACATCTTTTTTTACTTTTCCTCAATCTTTCGAATCCTTAATACTGGAATTGAAATATGACTTATAGAATATTATGAAAAGCTAAAATCTAGTCTTCTATTTTTATTGAAAAATTTGGAGCCAATTTTAAGAAAACGTCGCTTAAGGGATTCTGAAAATATGCATTTTTAAATTCATTTTCGCCCAAAAGTTTCGATTTTTCATAAGAAATTGAGAAGAAACTTCATAAGAAATTATTTGAACCATTTCTACTCAAAATGCAATAATGAATACAAATAACCGAAAATGAAATATTAATCACATGAGAGATATTTCAAACAAAATTATTTTGTTTAATTTTTGTTCCAGTAGTAATACAACATCACGTACTTTCTCGCATTAATTGTAACGGCTCTCTAATATCATATTACTTCATGAACCTGAAAAAAATGTTTTCAATCAGCAGATATTTTTTCAGCGCCGACTCTGGAACCTAAGTCCACCGAGTTAACTCACCGGTCGAATTACCGCTATGCAAGGCAGTCGCTCTGACGAAGTCACTTGGGACGACGCTTAAATATTCTCTTCCATTATTTCTAATACGTCCAATTTTCGAAAATTCAGAATTCAACGAAAACGAGACCTGCGCCATTCATTTAAGTCCCCTTTCTTCTTGCATGGAAAAAATTAAAGAAGCCAGTGGTGCTACAACAGTACATACTTTCTCATAATATTTCTAAATTTGCCATTTATAAGACATCATTTGAAGCACATGGACTCGCAAATGAAATAAGTATACAAATCGCCGGTAATAGTATTAACAACACGAGAGAGATGTCAAAAATATTACACTTGTGTATTTTAAAAAAAAAAACATCTTTTTACAATCTTTCCACAAACTGCTGTGGATTCATTGCAGTTACATTATCAATTTGTACCATAACCATTTTGTATAAATTTGTTACGCGTGTACAATGCCAGTTCCTCAGATACACATTTGCACATTTACACACCTGACGCGTAGTTACTAGCCACGGCTGAGGATTATGGAAGAATGCGGCCCGATTTACACGCTTCCTTGACACGAGCGGATACATTAGTTTTTAGCGAACATGTCCATGCAATGTATCGGAATGCTAGAGTCCTAAAGAGAAACTTCTGGAGTACTTTTGTGCTAAAGTGTAGCTTGTGGAGTAGCTATCGTGCTAAAGGGTAGCTTTTGGAGAGCTAATGTGCTAAAGTGTCGTTTCTGGAGTTCTAGAGTACCAAAGTGTTGGTTGTAGAGGGCTAGAATGACAAAGTGTCACTTCTGGAGTGCTAGTTTGCCAAAGTGTCGCTTCTGGAGTGTTTGTGTGCCAGAATGACGTTCTAGAGTGCTAAAGTGCCAAAGTGTTTGTTCTAGAGAGCTAGAGTGTCAAAGTGTCGCTTCTGGAGTGCTAGTGTGCCTAAATGTTGCTTCTGGAGTGTTGGTGTGCAGGAGTGTCGCTTCTAGAGGGCTAGAAGCCAAATATGCGCATATGTGCGTTTGCTAAGACTGAAATCATTCATCAAAAGGAAACGTGTAAATAGGGTCGTAGGATATTGGTGTGTGATTGAATTGAATGTGCCTTATTTTACGTGGCGAGACTCAGGTCATGAGGTCTGCTCTTCCGTTTTACCACGCAAATCTCGCTACGCTCCTTTCACCAACCATTGGAGAAAGAAGGTATTACTTAGGCGACGAATCAGGCGATTTCAATTTAGCTCAGAGGCATCATTGAGGCTTGAGGATCTTTTACATGCAGTAAATCCTACTAACATGGGACAGCCGGCTTTACTTCCCTCGGAAGGAAGGCGTACGAAGGATATTTTCGCCCTTTAAAATACACGGCTTCGACCGGGTTCGAACCCGCAAATTTGGGTATAACAGTCCGATACGCTAACCGTTACACCATCGCCGCCACAAACACCATCGCCACCACTTACACAATCGCCGCCACAGTGATAACAGAGGGACTGGAAATAGTCACAACTAAAAACCTTCGTCGATACTACGATTTTGAACAAAAGCCTTTGTGTCCCCGTTCTTGGATGCACCTGCGTTGAACGATCCGTTTGTGAATATGTTATGCTTACGATCAATCGGGTTTATTCATTTTGGGAAAAATCCTGTGTGTGGGGTCCAGGCATTAGGGTTGGTCACAAACGCACAAACGGATGGACGTGTCAAAATTGTTTAACTGTGAGGAACCCCCAAAACATGTTTCCGTTAAAATCTCGACATTGATTTAGCCCAACGTTATTAACATTATCTGTACCATGAGTGACATATTCGTACTACATATTCGAGGAAGTAAAAAAAAAAGGTTTTTGGAAAGGTTAAACCTTTTCCTATTGGTCGCATTTGACGGTAAACCTCAGAGATCTCAGAACTAAGCTTTTTTAGCATTTAACTTTCGCTTTACAACGAAGTCCTAATTGACCATCATTGCCACGCTGCCTTTTCCTCTGTGCGGAACCTCGGCTCACTTATTCGAAATGTGTCCCCAATGTCAGATCCAAGTGCCGTTTCTTTTATCTTTGTGTAATTTTTCTCAAAGGTTAAGATATTTTGATGCTCTCACAAGGTGATGTGATGTGATGGGTAGTTATTTAAGGCTGATGAGAGGTCTTGTCGATTCCGAGAAATTAGTTATTACGTTAATATAAAAATTTACTTCCATTTACAAGTAATGAATGCTAAATCTTAGAAACCTTCCCGTATGTTCGAGCAGCCATTGTATGTATGCATATACTTATATGTATGTATATAAATATATATGTGTGTATCTATATATATGTATATATATATATATATGTATATATGTATATATATATGTATATATGTGTGTGTGTGTATGTGAATATGTGTATATGTACAGACAGCAATGCAAGGACGCGAAAACGGATCCCAGCCGGGGCGACCGCGCAGTAGTTGGGAACAACAAAAGCCTATCGATGAGAGCGGAGGCCGCTCACCGGCGTTGCTTATCACCAGGGAACGGATTTTATTGTAATAGAAAATGCAAAATATGTACATACATATGTACTTATTTTTTACAAAATGTGTAAGAAAAAATAGGAAATATGTAAAGTAAAAATTCATTATTGTGTTTAAAATTGTTCTCTACTAGCATTTTCCGAGCATAGAACGTCGTCAATCAGTTCTTAACAAGCATTCGGAGTGGCTGAAAGTAGGTTTTTACCTCTATAGAAGTAATTCTACACTAGATTTCACCACACATAAGAATTTTATTCGAAATACAAAATACGTTCATAGTATATATTACAATATTTACGAGAAGCCAGAGTTCCAATGAATAGTAGTACCGTGTAGCCATAGTGGATCGCTGGGGAGGGGGTTACCCCCCCCCCTCAAAACGCATAAGACAATTTTCTGTAAAAAATATTTGTTAGTTTTCGATCGAGTAACGAATGTTGTGTTTGAAACATGAGCAAAACCGTAGTTGAAATTACTTTTGTTCACAGAAAACCTCTCATTCTTGACTCCGAGTATGCAGTAAGCGAGGGGGGGTGACAATTATGGCAAAGATATGGTGATCATGGAAGCCCAGCAGCATTACATTTGATTTTTAGGAAATATGATTCTGTAACATATAATTCAAACGCGCATCTGAAATATTCCGTTTCGACACATAAATATATTAAAATATAACGAAACATGTAGTAGTACGTAAAATATGTAAAAATATGTAATTATACCAAAATATGTAAAAATATTTGAAATAAAAATAGTTCCAATTCATTCAGAATGTCTTGAAAACTTTAAAAAAATATTATTGAATGCAGGTATCTAGTTCCTGTAAAAACATGTAATTACATGGAAATCCGTTCCCCATTTATCACGTTGCAATTGGCGTGCACCACTCCGCCCAAAGCAATAGTTCCTATATGCATCTGAACACTGTACAGTGCTGTGAAAAGAATGTACGCACTACTGGATACCATGCCCTACAGATACTCCAGTGGAGTATTACCAGAACCCAAAGTGTAATCTTTCTCTGGACTAAGACAATTTTAACCATTTAACCAGTCACTGATAGCGGTTTAAAAGCAGAAGGAACGGTTTAATGTCAGCAAAAGAGACTTGCCCTGCTTATTGGTGGTACCTCAAAGCCGATTTCCTGTCATGAAATCGATTGGCTATAGACCTTCAATAGAAAATAAAGAAGGGGAAGTGACATGCTACATAGTGTAAACATTATGAGACAGATGTGCATATAAAATGTAAATCGCGATGTTACCACATTCGTTACTCATGGAAATATTAATAGGAATATTCTAATAGGAATTATATTTTGAAAAATATTAATAATAAATAAGCAAATTTCGATCAATCAACGTCTAGAAAGTACCAGAATAATGGCACGTGTACGATGGATGTTTTCCGAGCGCGCAAAGGCCGACTGGTCTGCTCGAGGAAGCAGCAGACAATTTCGGCTGCTGGAATGACAGGATGAATGTGCGTTCGCAATGTGCGGCAGGGACAACCCAATGTCCCCACAGGGACCCTTTGTCAACGGAGCCTCGCGGATACTCACAGCAGACAAGAGCGCGGGAAACAAATGAATATGTAATCCGCAATAAACATGAAGTTTAAGAGAAGTGTTATAGTTGCTGGGGTTAGGAATGAGAAATAGTGGACTGTCATATGATCAATGCAAATCTGTGCAAATGTGCAAATGTGTCATGATCTGTGCAAATGTGTCATATGATCGAATATTGAAAATTTGTGATTAAAACTGTAAATTTCTTTTGTATCCTCTTTTATTTTACTTTCTCTCACCTTAATTTTATCATGTATGTAGAGCACCAGAGTCCTTAAGAACCTGGCATAAAATTAAACTTTAACTGGGGTGAAGTAAAGAAAAATGTGCGTGTTTTTTTAATTTTCTTTTTTAAAGGTCGCATCAACAGCTAGGTCATTAGCGACCCTATTGGCATTAACGTTATGGTAACTATGAGGGTGAAACGAACTGGTGATGATGAGGAGTGAAAGGACGAACACAAATACAACCATGTCCGAGGCGGGACTGGAACCCGCGACCCGTCGGTCCGAGATCACTACGACACTACTGCCTTAGCGATCTCTG
Source organism: Teleogryllus occipitalis (assembly GCA_011170035.1). NCBI lineage: Eukaryota > Metazoa > Arthropoda > Insecta > Orthoptera > Gryllidae > Teleogryllus > Teleogryllus occipitalis. The sequence continues at coordinate 55,087 of BLKR01004803.1, read as the reverse complement.
CCACCGGGCCGACTGTGCGGTTTTTGTTGTTTATATTATTGAACTAAGTTAGGTGAAATATTTAGAGACTTTGGGGTTATTTAGAAATTGAAAAATAAAACAATACAAACAATGATGAGGAGAGGGAAGATCAGGGCTCATGGTCTGAGTTTCGCTATTAAATAAAGGCGGTTCCTAGTGTTTTCTCCCAAGAAAATCATTGTTGAACGAACTGAATGTAACATTATATTTTCATTTTCACTGATTAAACACACTGATGACAAATCAAGCTGACGAAGATGGAAAGAAACCTTTCAAAGTAAATATGACACGAATGCAAACCACAAAAATTTTCAATCTTCTTTCAACTACGCATTATGGGTCAGTATCGGTACTTATTGAATAATTCCCTCCAAATGCTTAACAAAGAGGCATTTGAAAGTGTAACTATTTATATTGTTTACAGTGAAGTTCCAAAACACATGCCTCACGAAGCTATAAAACAGTATCTTTAAAAGAAATGAATTTGAGAAATTATTATACCTTTTGAGGCTAGGTTATCTACATGTTGAGATTAGTAATGAATTATTTTGAATCTTTGAATCTTATATGAATCTTTTCGTTCACTCCCCCCTTGTCCTATGTAAGTGTGTGTATGTGTAAGGGGAAGACCTTACTCATACACATACTTACATGCACTGCACTACCACGCATGACGGGTGAGCAGTCGGGAATTTTTCTCAGCTGAGGCGGTGACCGGTTGGGAGAATTCATGGAGGGAAAAATATCACGCATGGCGACAGTGTAGATTTACGTGTAGTCACACCATACAAGCGGAGGAACCCCGCCATCTCTCGGGGTATAACATTTACTATACTAACGGGAAAAATGACCTCTGCTGTTGATAGGTTCAGAAACATCGATCAAAGAATTCAATGAAAATTAGGATAAGTCTAGTAATGAAAACAAAATCAAGTTTTGGTAATTACCATCAACCAATCAAATGAAATTCAGAAGAAAGCCAACACGTGAAGCCCTGGCAAATAACGTGGCTTTGCGGCGAATATTCGTCAACCTCCGTACAGGTAGCTCTCAGGACAAATACGTCCGAGTATTTCTGCCACTGGCTGAGGAGCTCGCTTGAGCGAAGGGGGCCTGTGGCTCCACCGACTGCTGGCCTGCTGCAGATGCTAGTTTCGCGCTCGACCGCCGTGCGCGCTGCACTGCCCCGGGAGTCGCTGCTAGCGGCCGGCGCAGCGCGGCCAACCTGAATTCCACGTATGCAAAGAGTTGTTAATTCGCTTTAATTCGCGAGGCGCCTAGGGCGCGGCGGGCAAGGAGGACGAGTTTCGGGTGGAGCCTGCTGTTGTTCTCCAGTCGCGTTTCATTGGCTCGAAACCGTAAGTTATTCACGAATTCAGAATCTTCAATACGAGGCGAATGGTGGTTCAATAGTATCATTGTTGAATGGGAAAACCATCCATAACATGGGGAGCCAGACTTTTAGAAATAATGCGATTCGCTTCAACTTGAAAATTTCCTTAAGTCTGTGTGTTATAAATTGTACGAATGGCAATAATTACGCAATGAATATATGAAAAACTGTTACAAAACAACCATTGTCGTCGATACTCTGAAATCCACCAAGATACAGCCTACTTGTTCGTTTTATATGTCCAATGTGTTAAAGAAGTAAAAATATTTATTAGTGATTCATAGTACTTTTTACTGATTAAATTTAAAAAAATATACTTTCGACTAACTATTGACACAAGAAATCTTGTCTTAATTACCTGATTAGATACAATAGCACCGAAGGAATACAAGATAAAAGTTACTAGGCTAAGATAAAATATGCGATAAATGTCTTTGAAAGAAAGATTCATGCGTTTAATATGTTGTACTTCTATTTCATTCTACAGTATTTATATTACTTCTTATATTATAGTTGCGAATTTGAAATAATCTGTCTCATCCATAAAAACCTTCTGAAGCCCCTTTTTATGTTAGAATTCTCCATGTTCACTCCGCCCTCGGAGGAATTTTCTCATTGCGTGAACGTAATTCGTTGTGATTAGGAAAAGGTATTTGCCGCTCATGTAGATATGGGGAGCCAGACGCCTGATAATATTTTCTTGAACATAACTAACTTCGCATTACTCCGATCTCCGTCATTTCTCCCTCCTATCCTCTCGCTTCTATTCTAAAATTCCTCAGATTCCCTCAGCCATACATTTCAAAACCGGAAAACGAAATCTTCACCACAATTTACTACAGCGGAAACTATCGCGTCACTTCTTCGACCCTCCTTGATCATCATGTCCTCGATGTGGCTTCGCATATTTAATCCACGTGTACTCAATTTTCATATCAATATTTTTCTTAAACAATGTTAAAATAATTCAATGTTCTCTCAAAGTATCGTACTCAGATGATGAGGGATTCTTACAAGAAATTAAAAGAAAAAAATTGTAGCATTTTTTGAGAAAATTTTGAAAATGTCCAAAGAGGAAAGTAATTATGAATGTATATGGATGTTTCTCATAATCGCAGAGCGTCGACTCAGGGCAGATCGACAGAGGTTTCTTCAATTTGGAAAAATTCGTACGAGTAGTTTAGGCGCTAGTCTTGGTGTTCACATATACCAGACAGACGAACGGACGGACGTTTTGCTTTCAATTGGTTTTTCGGCATCTAAGACCCACAAAACTGAGATTCTGACATCACGTGTTAGAGGATTTTTTTCTCTTAATGTAGCAACTGGATTAATGCAATTTCCCCTTATCAGGGCCCGGCAGTGAATTTTTTCTGCCAAAAATTCGCCGTTTTTTGCACAGCATTACATAACTTTCTCTATACTACTTATATTACTCCGTATATACGTACGTATACGAGAAAGTAGAAATGAGAAGAAAAAAGTGTCCTCTTGAGAAAGCGTCTCCGCGCGCCATAGTGATTGTCCGTCGGCGTCGGCGTCGGCGTCGGCGTCGGCGTCGGCGCTGTCTCTGCCATCGCCGTCGCCGTCCCCGGCGTCGCGACGGACCGCACTGCCTCCGCAGATAAGCGCACAAAGAGCTCTTCATTTGCCCGCGGACAAGAAGAAACGAAACCACCACGAGCGCTCACCAACACAGATTGAACTGGCGGTGTTCAGGGAGAGAATGACGCAATCGGGGGGGGGGTGAGGTGACACACGGTCTTCAGTGTTGCCGCCACGAGTGACGCGCATTGAGGATGTCATGTGCATTCAAGACGAATAAAGGACGATGCGCTTCGAGTACGAGAGTTGTTTGTTTTTTTCTCAGAGTGTATATTCCAATCATCGGGCATTATCTGACCGCGTGTTGCTCTCTCGATTCTAAAATATGATGTAAAAGAATAGGCTACGAAGTAGCACGCTGTGTAAAATGTAAATCGTCAACTGAGGAAATGGATTTTTGCATTTCCCTTTCCATACAACTCATATTAATTAACTTTCCCCTTCCACTGCTTAGTATTTTAATGGTTAGTATTTTAATCCAAACAGCTAAAATTAAGCCGCTCTTCAAAAAAATGCAACAAAAATGAAATTCAAAATTATCGGCCCATTTCTCTTCTATTAGTTTTTTCAAAAATATTAGAGAGACTTTTTTACGTACGAATGGAAATCTTTCTCAGTAAACACAACGCGCATTCAGATTGCCAACATGGATTTAGAAAATCAAAATCAACGGAAACAGCTATATTTTCTTTTCTTAAAGATGTCGCCTCATCATTGGATCAAAACGAGGCACCTATTGGATTATTTTTAGACCTCTCAAAAGCTTTTGACGTCATTGATCATGACATTTTACTTTCAAAATTACCTTCATATGGAATTCGTGGTATTGCTCTAGATTGGTTATGTTCGTACCTTAAACAACGATCTCAGAGAGTAGAAATACCTTACTGGAATAATGGAACATTACGTACGCACCTTTCCGACTCTTTGCCCATTGCACGTGGAGTTCCTCAAGGATCGATTTTAGGCCCTATTCTGTTCCTACTTTACGTAAACGATATGCCCTCGACGATTCGAAACGGAAGAACGGTTCTCTTTGCGAATGATACGAACATCCTTTGCAATAAAGAAACCGCAAATAGTACAATATCAGATGTTTCAAATTGGTTCCGAAATAACAAATTAATAGTAAACGAAATGAAACCGGTTTTAATGCAGTTTTCCATTTCAAATAAACAATTCTGTGCTCCATTGAAAATGAACGGTGTACCATTGACTGATGTTAAGGCAACAAAATTTTTAGGTCTCTCAATTCAGTCAAACCTTAATTGGAACGTCCATTTAAATGAATTGAAAACAAAATTAAGTTCATTATGCTACGCGTTCAGAATTCTTTCAAATTCAGTCAACCTTCATACTGCTCGTTGTGTATATTTCGCGAATGTTCATTCCCGCCTGAGATATGGCATAATATTCTGGGGAAATACGTCTTATAGCTCCCAGACTTTTAGATTACAAAAACGAATTGTACGAATAATAACCAAATCCCACCCACGTGATTAATGTAACCCTCTCTTCATTAATCTAGGAATTTTACCATTACCGTGTCTGTTTATTTACGAATCAGTGGTTTTTGTCAAAAATGACTTGCTTAAGGGCGGGAATATATTTTCAGAAAATGCCGATGTCTATAACTATAACACTCGACGTAGAAATCATATTCATCAGGTGACAGTATCAACAGCTAATTACAAAAAATTCACATACAATACAAGTACATTATTTTACAACACTTTGCCAGATGACATTAAACGATTAAATTTGATAGAAAAGTTTAAATCCCAAGTGAAATCGTTCCTGCTGCATAACTGTTTCTATACAATTAGAGACAATACTGAGCATCACAAGAAAAGTAACATTAATTTTAACAATGATACATAATGCATTATTTACCATTTGGACTGTATAAATGTGTATAAACAACCTGTAACAACTATTGTACTACAGCCTCCGGGTCAATGACCCCCATCTCGATCAGGTTTTTCGTCCAGTTTCCCTGATCCATTGAGCAAATGCTGAGATGGCCCCTTGTTTTGCTTCTGGACATAAATGTAACTTCATTTTCTGTGCACGTCTTCTAGAATTCAGTGGGAAATACAATTATTCAAATTATCGTTTCCATGTTGTCGCGGCAGGAAGTATTATTCCGAAGGGCAACATGGATAAGAGCCAAAATTTATTGCTTATTTATCCTTGAAAATAGATTTTATTACATGGGAGTTTTTTTTCTGTTTTCAAAATTTAAGTAGTATATTACTTAGTGTAGGGATCACAGAATTTTGAAAATGTGCACACAATTCACTTTTCCCCATAGCACGTCATACGCAGTTTTAACTGTTTTTTGACGTAAAATAAATAAATAAATAAATAAATAAATAAATAAATGGGTCTATCTGTCGGTACTGGCACAATGGCTCGTGACGGGGCCAAGGCCTACCATCGACGTCCCGGCCTTTGTGGTTATGGGTTAAAGAAACGTGTGATTATCACACAGACATCTCGCCGTATTCTGGTCTTCTCAACCTGAGAAGTGAGCTCTAATAGTTGCACAGCAGATACTGGGACATTTCATGGAAAAGCGCACACTATAATCTGCACCGACCGGGAATCGAATCACGGATCGCGTCATGGATAGCGAACATGCCGATCATTGAGCTACCCATGGGGTCTATTTTAACAGGTAGATGCTTTAAATCATACTGTGACTGTTATTCACCGTCACATTAATTTAGAGTATTGTTTATGATTCTATTCTATATCGACAGTCATGGAAGTTCATCAAGTCATACAAGTTCAGAGTTAAAATAACGACAGTAAAATCCCTTTAAACAACCCTCAAATTTCAACCCCCCTTGCAATCTTCTCATGGTCATTTCCACGGCTCCATCCCATACGGGTAAGGCTCGCTTCTGACCCTGTCGCCAACCTCTGGCATGCACCTGATTTCGTGACAAGCATTTAGCATTTCCAAATACATTTGGATAAGGGAAAGTTATTTATAATATATCAAAGAGACCTATGAACAACCGCATACATTTGGTACAAAATATTCATATTTCAGCTTACTGCCATTTCTTTGTAATTTCATCGTTATTTCAGAAAAGACTGAAGACGGAGAGAGTCCCCGAAACGTGATTTTTACTTTCTCACCTTACTTCTTACTTACATATTATCGAGAAAGTATTGCAATCTGGTATTCTTGGGCCCTGGTAACGAAAAAGTTGCGGTTAAATCTTGTTTTTATTTATAGTAAATTACTTTCCCTAACACTGGCCTGCACAACGTCTGCTTCCGCGGGCATTCTGCTCAAGAGCTCAACGTCTGCCCGTGAGAGCGGCGGAAGTGCAATTCGTTTTGCGGGGAAGGAGCCAACTGCCATTGCACAGTGGGGACGACGCGGCGTGTATATTGAATGCCTGGACGTTTAATCCCTCCCTTCATTTTACCTTTCGAATTCTTCTAAAATCTGTTGTGTGACAAACGAAATGTATGAAAAAGTAAGGAGACAGATGTTTCTAAACAGTTTGTGTTTCTCGAGCGTTACAATCAAAAAGTCACTCCCCAATTATATAATAATAATGCCAGTTCTACCACTTGCCAGTAAAGAACGTACCACGTTCGTAGCCGTATTCCGTATCACCAGAAGATGTACCAGTTCGTAACTCGACCAACAATTCCTTGACTCCAGTGAATAAGCTGATAAGTCAAAAAAACTTAATTTTACAGGGGAGCTAAAAACAACTTTAAACTGATGCTATAAATAAGGGTTTAATGATATTTAAACAAAACCTACGCAAAAATAGTTTTGAACGAATATCATCTTCGTTTGAATATCATTAATCCCTGATTTAATTCATTTAAACGATGGTTTTTGCTCTCCTAGAAAATTAAGTGCTTATGACTTATCAACTTATTGAGCAGGATCAAAGAATTATCCAACGGGAAAACTCGGCGTGGTCAGCGCAGCGGTCACCATAACAGCCATGAACGCTCACAATCTCAGTCAAAAACTATTCTTCTCCTCCAGGCGCCAGTTCGGCCACTATACACCCGTCACCGCTGCTGGCCCAGACTCGCTCCGGTGGCTAGTTGTCTGGTGGAGCGGGCAATGCCTCGCTGCTCCGTGCACTTCAATATAGAGCGCGCACAGGCACGTGCGCCCGTCCCAAATTCGAAGTCAGCTGTGCACACAAAATGTGCCTTCTTATACAATGAGAACTATCTCTCTCATCAAAGCTGACATAGAAATGAATTATAGACAGTTATAAGAAGGATAATGTTTGGCAGCTCACATATTTGTGACCATTTCCCCCCATTATGAATCTGAATAAGATGGTATCATCCAGAAAACCTCTCTGACGATATGTTAGGTCAATTATGAGATAAATGTTGTTAAAGAGAATGCAATTTTTATGCAATGTAACTAGAATATTTTTTAGTGACTAAAAACTTTTTTATGAAATCTGGGTTTAAAAATAGGTGGCACATACGTTTTTCTTTTTTCTCCAATTCCACTCGTTTCATAAATATTACCAATTATTTTTTCAGAAGAATTCTACACGCGTTAATGTTTAAACGTTTTTCACGCATCTATCGTTTCCTACACAAAAAACTACATTTAAATTAAACCAAGAAATATGAACGTTCTCGTGTTGTAAATATAATTTTTATTAACATATTATTTAAGTAGCATTATAGGATTTTACGGGCCGGAGTCAATATATGAGAAAAAAGTTTCTGGGCTGGTATGCCGCAATGTAGTTGGCGATTAAGGACCAAACGTTTCGTGCAAACTACGGTGGAAGTCCTCAGTGGCGGTAGTCTGATGCGCACTATTCGGGGCGGCGGCTGGTTGGCGACTGGGTATTATTTAAGTATTTGAAATACAATTTAATTTTTTAAATACAGATTTTCACGTTAGGCCGACACTTAAATTAATTTTAAATAATACTAGTGTATTTCTACAATAATGAATCTATCTGACAAACTTCTAAATGGAACACAAATAACATTTAAAAAATGAGTTTGTAGCTCGTCCACCTCGTCGCTTGCCCCATGGGGCTTCAATGTCGCGACGTCCAACCGTTAAGCGGGCGTGAAACTCTTGTCAAGTTATGAAACTCACGGTCGAGAAAGGAAGGGTTCTGACAAGACTATTCTCTTGGGTTCTTTTTGAAACAAACGATATTGCAAGGGTCTCCTTGGAAAAGAGTCCAGACTTCCTTCTCGGAACTGGGAGAGATGGCTCTGGGTACTACAAATGCTGATGTAAATGCAGTCGGTCTGACCGGGAGGTTCTAGGTCCGAGTCCCGAGTAGCAGGATTTTCGACACTGGTTTTTCAGCTGGGAAATTCTGGCGGAAATTCAGTCGCTATCTGGAGGAGAATTCTGCACGGCTGCTCTGTTCGATAGTTTTCCGTAGTTTCTCCGATCAACACCAGGCGAATACCTGAGCAGTGTCGTAACACACGGGTCATGGACCGTGATCTTTCCTACCTCTTCCTTGTTCTATTCTCACCCCTTACACACACTAACATGCACTACACTACATTTCCGGGAGACCGGTCGGGAGCTTGGTGCTTGTCCTGGCTGGGGTGGTTCCCCGCTGGTGGGAGATACCTGGTTAGGGAAACCCCGCTAGCCGACGGTAGTTCGGCGCCGGATCTCGCCATACAGCGGGGGAAGATCACCGCCATCTCCCGAGAAAAAAATGCACTACAAGTAGGGGAGTAATAACCACAGTAGCTGACGCGCCCGGTATCTCTAACAATCAATCAATCATCATCCTTCTCGGATATACGTTGAGAGTTGTATAAACATAAGTGTCCGTGAAACTCAAGCGTTGTTCTGTAAAGTTAGTGACCGAGGATATCCTTACAAAAATATCAGTACTATAGTTAGTTCTACCTTCTTAATATCAAAACCTGTAGTTGCAGAACCGGACGTTTACATTGTTACAACCAGCTGTTTTGAGAAGTTGAAAATCGATATACCGTAACAAATGTGATTATGTATCGGCAAAACAGTTCCAAAATGCTTATTGGTGACGAGTGAACTGAAGATTTTACATGCAAAAGAGAATTGTCAAAAGTTGTGAATCCCGCAAATACATCGGTCAGTAACAATGGGGAATAGACGTGCGCAGGTGGCAGGTACCTGGTGAGGCATGCTTACCCTTCTGTATCGACTTATAATGAAAGGACCGAGTTAGTTTGTCTTCTGTTGGTCCAGGCAGCGTAACTTAAATAAAAGAAGTTCAAGACTGAACTTGAGTTCGATATCTCTCGGAACAATACCGATTACCAAATGAAAATTAGAACACAAAACTAATCAGTATCCCCGGCAGAAACTACAGAAAATCAAAATCACTGTTGAAGAGAAATGATTTTGGTAGGTCTTCATGAATGTCAGGAAGTTTGGAGGGTAGAAAAATTATTAAAAAATACAAATAATATTTCTACACTTTAATAACAATTAAAAATTCAAATGAATGGAAGAATTTAGCCCGGAAGAAAACTGTGTTTCTCCCTTACAGGGATAGTTAGAGAATGGAAAGATAATTACCAGCTTGTTATTTAAAGAACTGGCCAGCAAGACCTGGGCTCTGTTGTAGTCACAAAGAGTATTTGAATCAGAAGTGTCAAAACAGATTACTTGCTAATAAGGTAACTGTTGACAGATCAAACTTAGAAATAATGCAATCGCACGTGAATTATTTCACGTGTCGTCGAAGTAGGACACCATACTGCTCCATACACAATTATACTGCAGCATAAAAAGCTCTATATCTAAACGAGACCAAATAAAATTTGACGCCCGGAGTTTTCATTGTCCAGTGTAATTATTTTAGGAAATTATTCTTTCGTACATAAAAATGGGATTCTGAGAATGCCTAAGCTACTTACATCCTTTTGTACACAAAACAAATTTAAACATAAAACTTTTTTTTTGCATTCCTGGAACACGACACGGATTCATCTTTTTCAGCGTTAACTGAGAACACTTCTTACTCAACATTATGGCAGTGTTAACAGACATACATTTCTCGCGTTGGGGCCAGCGCCTAGTATTCCTAAAACAATTGTGAGTTCATGCTCTCACAAAGATAACTTCAATGTGAATGTTGCAGTTCTTCGATTCGCAACATCTTATGGAAAATGGCCCTATGATGAAGTGTGGGGAAGAACTAAAAGATTATGATGAAAGCTAGCCTTCAACACTGTCATGAACCTATTAATTTACTCAAGATGGTATTTGATTGAGTTGGTAATAAAGTGAAGAACATTACCTTATATTTCAGCGTCACTAGACATAACTCAGAAATAATAAAGCAAAATAAATATCAAGAAAATAAATATCAAGAATATCAGTAAAATAAAAATAAATATCAAGAAAATCAACAGAATCACATCCTCTTATTCGTATAATTTTTGGCCCCTTTAATACTAAATTGAATCCGTTTGGAGTTTTTGAATTTGAATTTAATCGTCAATGAATGACATAAATACATGTCGGGCACATTGTAAGATATGAAGGAATATTTTTATTTACTTATATGTGACCTATAACAATGGAAATTGCTGCTGATGAGTATGTGTTTGGGGGAAGTATGTATCAAATGAAAGAGCATCTTTTGTTTTATAATGTAACAAAAGTTTAATTTTTTGTCACAACTACAAAACGAATCACAAACGATTATCTTAAGCAATTGTAGCACGTTTTAATTACCTTAGAAAATTAATAACGTCTCGGAAAAACGTCTTTGGAAAAAAATGAAAAATGTGTTTTATTTATTATTTTATTCTTATTGGAAAAAAGGTTTAAAAATATGGGACATCAAGATCAAATTGCCCTTTAATTTGTACGATTTGACGTGGAATGAGTCAATAATGTAATTGTATGAGTAATTTCAAAAGTTTGCAATTTTCGAAAATTCAGGGATTAAAGTCAAAATCAGTCCTATATTTATGAGTGTATTTCACTCAAATCTTGCAAGGAATTTAAAGAAAAACATTGTAGCCATAAGAAATTTGTGAAAATATCCCAGGTGATTCATATGAAGTAATTTCAGAACTTAAAGAACTTTTCAAAGGCGTAGGGATTTGAATCGGGTTAATTTGACCTGATATTATTCTATTTGGAAAAAATCTAGGCGCTAGTGTTTTTAACATACCGAAGGACGGACATCAGATAAAGACTCACGGACGGGCACTTTGAAAAAAATCTTTTTTAACATCAGGAAACTCCAAAACTTGTATATCAAATAAAATCTCAAAATTGATTATCCTCAGCATTACATATCTTTCTACGTACGTGTACGAGAAAATAAATAGTGGTGCTAGAGAATGGCGGAGTCTTTCTCGTAATGGTTCGTTTCCTTTTCTCTTGGGTCATGGCTAGCTTTAGGTTTTGCCCCACTTACTTCGGAGCTATTGGCACTAAAAAGAATTTTTCTCACATTTTCTCAATTTTTCTGTCCCCGAATTGAGAACGGAAATGCGAGTTTAAGATTATTTTTGAAATGTTACGTAAGGATCTACATGCGTACTGTGATAGACAAATTTGTAACCAGTTTTGAGAAATTGTAGGTTGAAAGTTTTGAAAAATGCTCAGTTTTAAGCTTTTTCAAAGATAACTTATGAGTGTTCGGGGTACCTTTTAGGAAATTATTTCACACACTAGTAATCATTAATGCAACAATGTATAAAAACGCTCGTGATGTAAATAATGACTTCGCGAGACGTATTTCATATATATATATATATATATATATATATATATATATATATATATATAATTTGTAATATTTGAAAACTAAAAAAAATACATGAAAATGGTAGATGTTTTGGAAAAAACTTCTTCGAAAATTGCGTAAGTGAAAATTAATCCGATACGTGTGTAGTTTTTTAAGCGTAGGAAAATTTGTATTAAGCCGTGCGACTGAGGCTAGAGTGGTAACGTGCATGGGGTGTTGACTCGAACGACCTGTGTTCGAATCTCGGTGTGGAATAAACCTTTTTGCTGACTGAAAACACTTCAGGTTCGTGCAGTAGAATAATATTGCGTAGGCATTACAAATAATGCGAGTGAGTATGTATTGATGAGCACAACTATTTAAATTTAAAAAATTGTTCTTGGGTAAATTCTTTATTCCTATGTTGCGAATCTATAAAATTTACTTCTCCGTCTGTATCTTGTTCTAAACAAGTTTTAGCGTAGATAGATCTAAAAGTACCTTCAGTAAACAGTGATCCTAATAGCTAGTAAATTCAGAGGCATCATTACCATTACCTGTCCAGCTTTGTTGAGGGGAGGTCCAACGCTTTGAATTTTTATTGTCGCAGATTTTGACGGCAGGTACAGGGCTAAAAGATCGAATTGAACCACCGTCTAGGAGAGAATTCTCTTGTCCGTCTGCTCTCACCAATAGTTTCGCATTGTTTCTTCGATCAATACCAGGAGAATGCCAGAGCAGTAGGTACAGGTAGTATAGGGGTCGTGTGGATCGTGCGCAATCTTCTCTTCTTTCCTTATCGTTGCCCTCTTCTCTCCTTAAACACACGCTTTACTTGCAGTACACTTCCACACATTCTGGGAGTCCTGTCGGGAGGTTAGAGCTTGCGCGCTGCTGGAGGATCTCTTTGAAGGAGACGCCCCGAAAGTGTAGGTCGGCGGTCGGCGCTGGATCACATGTTCCGGGGGGCAACTCGTCACCTCTCTCTCTCTTTCTCTCTCTCTCTCTCACACACACACACACTAAATTTACGGGAGTAATGACTATTGTAGTTGACGCACCAGGATACTGTAAACAATCAGTCAATTAATTAATAAATAACTACTTGATAATATTTCCATGGCTCATGGTTTGCATTTTATCCCTAACGGATGTTTTACTCTGTCGATATCATACATACAAGTGAAGGTTAAGCGCATGTTGCGGATCAGAAAGCATTTTGTATATATTAAAATGAGAAAAAATAATTAAATGAAATATTTGAGAATTATCATAATCGTCGTTTTATTCCACCGTTTTGAATTTGAAAAATTTTTTAATTCTTGAATAATAGTAGTATGTTTCAAATAATCAATACGTATTTATTTCAGTTACTTCTTTACATTAAATCTTAAAGTAAAATTTTTCATTATTCTACTGTTATTTGGAAATAACTCTTCTATTTCAGCCTGTGTTTTGCCTTCTCCATTCTGTTCCATTTCCTGTTTTCTCTCGCTCTAGTTACTTTAATGTTCGTACTGCGAGATATATTTCAAATTTAAAGCTTCTCTCCTAGTTCCTTTTGGTAGTCCTATTCTTCTCGAGTTCCACCTCGGGCACAATAACTCCACATTTACATTGTTCACGTAATGAGTTTTACATTGTGTATCCTGACGTATTTTTCCATATTTACATTGTACACAATATTAGACTTTCATCGCATGCTTGCCACTTGTACTTCTTCCAACTGCACTTCTCCTGCCCGAGGGAATTTTTTTCCTTGCAGGGTGATAGCAGCAGAGAAAGTTTTCGCTCACAATAATTTCTGCCGTTTCAAGATTTTTACGCTCGTTTTGAAAGTGCCGTTTTCTGCGAATCGCGCCGCTAATCTTCGCCAGCACTTGCACCCCTCGCCCGCGTGGCGCCGCGCCGAGACAAGCGAATGTTTGTTTAACAATTCCTGCCCTCGTTCAGCCCGCGGCGGCGCCGACTGCAGCTGGGGTGGCGCGGGCGGCCGCTATCGTATCAGGAGATAGAGTGCTTATAAAAATAGCGTCAGTAAAACTTCGCCAGGGGCCTAAAGCGGAGTGGCGCCCTTACAGCCCCCGCCCCGCCCCGCCTCGCCCCGCCTCGTCCCGCCTCGTCCCGCCTCGCCCCGCCTCGCCCCGCCTCGCGCCCGCCTCGCCCCGCCTCGCCCCCGCCTCGCCCCGCCTCGCCTCACGCCTGCCTCGCCTCGCCTCCCCGCCTGCGGCTCGCCCCGCCTCCGCCTCGCGCCTCGCTCCCGCCTCGCCCTCGCTCCGCCTCGCCCCGCCCTCGCCTCGCCCAGACCCGCCCCGCCCCTCCCCGCCCCGCCCCGCTTCACCTCGCGCCACTCCGCTCCGCCTCGCCCCGCTCCGCCTCGCCCCGCTCCGCCTCGCCCCGCTCCGCCTCGCCCCGTTCCGTCACCCCCACCCTCCCCGCCCCGCTCACCGGCGAAGGCGGCTGGCTGGGGCGTGCACGTTGCCACTTACGGATATTTGCAGTCCCCGAAAATGCGCTCGTGAGCGGCAGAGAAGTGCCGTGGAGCGGCGCACGCGTGTGCCGGGGGTGGGGCGGGGGCGGGGGCGTGGCGAGGGCGCGGCGCGGCGGCGCTGTAATCACACGCGCCCATTAGGCGGGGCGGCCTGTTGTTCTCAATGTCCGCGGCCGCATGACGCTGCTTTCTTCTTTTTCCCTCCGCTTCCTTTCTTTCCTTTTTTTCTGCATTTACATCAGTGTTTGTTCCTGTGTAACCATTAATCATAGTGATACCTGGAACTCGAATGGAAAGCATTTGGGTCGGGTGAAATATCGAAAACAAATGAAGGTATTGTAAAGGACGAGGGAAGGATGAACTCTTTGTTGCAGTTCATCGTTCTGTTCAACATGGCTGTAGGTACTTTTAAAGACAAGAACCAACGTGTTCCTGATGGATATTTAGAGATTAGCTTTAGCTTCACATTTCGTGTGCGTAAATTAGACGATTAATCACCATCTTCTCAAAATATTCAACGATTGACTGTCCAGTTAGATAGAGAGTAAAAGTGAAGTTAAAAAGAGGAGTTGATTGATAAGTTCAGAATGAAATCAATTTTCTTTTAATTCTATGTTGTTACCCATTCAAATACAGGTGGTTCTGTTTCCACTGATACGTCGTTTCTTTCCAATCAGACGTATTTTGACAAATTAACAGAATGAGTATTTAAATGAAAAGATAGTGCTAAAACCCAATTAACTATAAACAATCATTTGCTTCTAGGTTTTTCTTATATCAGACTCTTCCACATAGGAGTAGTGTAGGCGTAGACTGATTTGCTCTTGGAATGAACTAGCATGAGTGTATTGTAGATTAAACAGAAGCGTTCGATACCAGAATTTTAATCGTATTTCTATTGGAATATGAGATAAATTGAGTCATGGGTAATGTTTGTTCGAAGACACAATCGCGTGAGAAAAACATATCACTAACTTTATAATTCCAAAGGTATATAGGGAAAGAGATTGCAGGGACAAACTACAACTTGTCTGTCAGACTTGATCTCATTACAGGAATCGATCACCCAGTCTATGTAAACTACGTTTGTGGAGAGGTTGCGCAATTATTTGAAGTACTTTACGAAGATCGACCCTTCAAATAAAAATAACAAGTTGGCTCAAATGCAAAATGTATGTTTCATCTGTGCATTTGCCTTTGGTAGTGAGGGTTCCCTACGGAGGGGCGGGTTCCTGTCAATGTACGGATGGCGTGGTTGAGGAACGGAGACGCAAGGCATGGCGAGGTGTGGCCGGGCGTGGCATGTGTGGCGGAGCCAGCGTTGAAAAGTGGTTCGTGGCGGGGCGTAGTGTGATGGGGCGGGACGGGGTTTCGCAGGGCATGGCGGAGAGAGAGAGAGAGAGGACGAGCGGAGAGTGAGGGGGGGCGGGGTACGTGGCGAGGCGATGAGTGACTGTGCATGGCGGGGATGTGACTTGGCGAGGCGGAGAGGGGCGCGACGAGCGTGGCGTGGAGAGGCAAAATGGGGTGGGATGTGGGAGGGCGTGGCGGAGGGGCGGCGCGTGGTAGAGAGTACCAGGGCGTGAGGGAGAGAGGCGGGGCGGGGGGCGAGTGAGGCTAGTAGGGGCGTGTTGAAGCGTACCAGGGCGTGGAAGAGAGAGGCGCGGCAAGCATGGTGGGGTAGGGCGTAGTGGGGTGAAGTGGCGAGTGTTGGGAAGGGGCGGGATTTGAGAGGGTATAGCGGAGAGGGGAGCAGGGCGTGGCGGTGGGAGGAAGATTGGCGTTGTGAGGAGTGTGGGGACGGAGTGTAGTGGGACATAGCTTGCAGTGGAATGGGTATGGCAGGACTTGCTGTGGCATGGGGTAGGCGTGGCGGGGATGTTGCATGGGTTTGGCGGGACTTGCTGTGACATGGCTGAGATGTGGCGGGATGTGACATAGGTGTGGCGGGGGTTGCTGTGGCAAGGTTGGAAGTGGCATGGGTGAGGCGTGACTTGCTGTGGCATGGCTGAGGCGTGGAGGGATGTGGCATAAGTGTGCCGGGGGTTGCTGTGGCAAGGTGGGGTGTGGCGGGGTTGCTATGGCATGGCGGGGATGTGGCATAAGTGTGGGGGGATTGCTATGGCATGGCTGAGGCGTGGCGAGATGTGTCATGGGTGTGGCGGGGCTTGCCGTGGCGTGGATGAGGCGTGGCGGGACCGAGGAGATATGCGCGCTCGTAATGTGCCCGTGCGCGGCTCGGAGCTGCACCCGGAAGCGATAAGCGCTGGCCGGCGGCCCCCGCCCCGACTTTCAAGCGCTCTTATTGCTCCGCTTGCTTCTCTTAACGCCGTCATCAGAATCACCTCCAACTATTGGGTCGAGTTCAGTCGTTGTCTGGAAGAGAATTCTAGCGGCCGGCTGCTCTGATCGGTAGTTTTCCGTGGTTTATCCGATCAATACCAGGCGAATGCCGGAGCAGTACCTAACAAACGGGCCATGGACCGCGCGCGACCTCTCCTTCCTCTTCCTTGTCCTATCCTCGCCCCTTACACACTTACACTAACATGCTCTACCATACCACATATTCCTGGAGACCGGTTGGGAGCTTAGAGCTTGTCCCGGCTGGGGCCGTGCCCTGCTGGGGGTGATAGGCGCGGGATCCCACCATTCAGCGCGGGAGTGATGCCGCCATTTCCAGATATAAAAACATTCATTACACTAACAGCATTAATGACTACAACAGTTGACGTGCCCGTAAATTTCTTTGGGTCACTTATCAGAATTCATAAACCTTGATCATGGTTTGCGTCATATCATCTCATGTCATCAAATCATGGATTGTGGCATAAAGAACTTTACGAGCAGCATTACTCCATTCAGTTTTTCCTCCATCTTCTCTTCAAACTCACAGTGAACCTTCGTAGGACACCGCGTGAAAGACACTGGGCTCCGCACGGACACCCTGCTCCCTCACGTGCGCGGGTGCGGTAACCATAGTGGCTCGCTGACACTCAACACGAGTCACCCTGCGTCACGTAACGGACCTGCGTCTGATTTTGCGACTAGCATAATGCTTCGCAGAAACTCACCACGAGCCACCCTGCGTCACGTAACGGACCTGCGTCTGATTTTGCGACTAGCATAATGCTTCACAGAAACTCACCTCGAGTCACCCTGCGTCACCTAACAGACCTGCGTCTCATTTTGCGGCTAGACTAGTGGTTCGCAAAAACTCACCACCAGTCTCCCTGCGTCTCATTTTGGGACTAGCCTCGCTGGCGCGCTCGGTGAGGTGGAACGGACCCCGTCGCAGAGCCCCTTGAAATGTGTTACATACTGCGAGTACAGGCAACTCCGGTTATAGTGAACTTCTGGGGACTAATATTTTGGTTCACTATATTAGAGATTCACTATATCCGATGATATCAAAATTAAATACAATTTCTCCATAATGATTGATTTTCTTACTATAGAGATACATCAAAATACATTAACTGCACGAACTGAAAATTTGAATATCTTTATTTGTGCTTAAAAATCTATTATTTTCCTTCCGTACATTTTTCATTAGTAATTTCTCTAGATCCTTCTCTAGAGTTGGTGCCCTCTCCATACGTGATTTTGCATTCTGCAATGTCCCATTCGAGATCCGCTACCTGTACCTCAGGGAAGACTTCTTCTATAATGAAATGACCTTTCGCCGACGATATTTTGAAGCTGCCTACTGTTGGAATTTGTGTACTGAGGCGATATGTTCTTTTCCATGACATTGCATTTCCTACGTTCACTATAGCCGAGGTTCAGGTTCAGTATAACCGAATCTTATTATACTTATTTGTAATGTAAGTGAAACGGGACGAGTGTAGAGGGACGGGTATCTTAAGTTCACTATAACCGAGAGTTCACTATAACCGGAGTCGATTGTGTGCTACCACTGATGTCTAACCGAGCTGTCATCACTGCTGCAAACTCTGGAACTTGAAAGCGGTGGTCGCATATTACAAGAATAAATGTTGTATGAAATGACAAGCAAATGTCTTAAATTTATGATTTGCTTAATACTTTTAAAGTGTGCTGATTTTATTATTTATTTTAAAGTAAAAAATATTTCAAATTTCAAACGTCTACTCCTTTGCATTTCAGTGCTGCGATGACGTGTCAATGTCTTAATACATTTCAAATGAACATTCACATGTTTCAGATATCCCTTCTCTGAGAACGTTCAATTTCTTCCCTTTAACATGTTCGCAACGTTAACGCGTTTTTCATGACTATCCGCGGGACTGTCATTATAAATGCGTGATGTTGACAAAGAAAGCGAGCGCGCGTGCGTCGCGAGGGAATGTGGCCAGGGTGGCAGCGGTCGTCTTCATTTGCCATTCCGTCAGTTCGCGTGGACCACGTCGGACCACGCGTGGGGAGAGTGCGACCGCGGCCGAAGCCAGTGACACGCCCCCCCACCTCGGTCGCGTTTACGACTCCGCTTCCCGCGGAGATTTTTTTTTTTTTTTTTTTTTTTTTTTTAGTACGTGCCGCCGTTTGAACGCCGCCCGCGGAGCGGCCACGCCACCCTGTTTATTTTGTAATTTCAGAAGTGAACGCTACCGGAGCGACCAAAATCTGCGAGAGCGCTTTATAAGAGAATATTTGCTTTCGTTTGTGAATGCGAGTTCAGAGTTTTGCGGTATCCGATTTGAAGGATGTTATATTGCAATAGCTGTGTTCGAATGATGTGAAGCTTAATTGTCAATTTTTTTTTCTTTTCAATATTCGGAAAATCGTGTAAATTAGTTTGGTAAATCCAGTACTCGAATAGTAGTAATTTTTTTTTAAAAATCAGTTACTGAAAATTGTATTACTTGCGAAAAGTAATGCGAATCCACGAACAGGAAATTGCTTTCCTAAGTAATGTTTTTTGGTATTCATATTAAAATAAGTACAGAGACATACGCTGTCACGAGAGAATTCATTTTTATGGAACGTTCTTGGAAAAGTAGCGATAACACCCTCTTCAGAGAGTTCTTGGAATGGCGTAATTAAAAGAATGTCTTTTCATTTCCGCCAGATGTTTGTAGCAAAAATAACTGTTTCGCCAGAAGGCGACAGCACCTCCATCAACACAGTAGTGCGAAGCTGATACTTCTTTGTATAAGATGTGCGCGCTAATTTCGAGTGTTCTTGGTGAGAGATGCGGCGTGGAGAGGACCCCAAGCGGCTGTCGCTCTGTGGCGCGAAGAGCGCGTGCCGCCGGGCCGGGGGGTGGGGGGTGGAGGGGAGCGCACACACTTTCGCTGCGCCGATAAGCCCACGCCCAACGGCGCCGCACGGGGAGTTAATGAAAAGCGGCGTTTTGGCAGCGCGGAGAGCCACGCGCGCCGATGGGCGATAGCGCCCCGCCGCACCGTCGCCCCCGCCGCCCTCGACGCCACCGACGCCCCCACCTCCCCCGCCACCCCACCACCCCGCCGCCCCCGCCACGCCCACCGACCAACGTCTTCGCTGTGCGCCTAGAGGGTCCCTCCCAGCGTTCTCATGCCTCTTCTCTCTCACACCCCCTCACTTTCTAGCACGTTTCGACGCGTAGATAACTAAAGATAACTATTTCCTTTGACTATTCTATTCTGAATCTCCATCACATGTCCTACTTCTCACGAATGCAATGGAAAGAAGAAAATTGTTAACGCTAGCTTCAGTATGACTGTTTGGGAGAGCAATAGAATGATGGATGGGTTGCTCGCAAAGCTTGGCTACCCACTTCGTGGCTTGCCACTAGGGGAAAATGCTGAAATACAATTATTCGAGAACTATTAGTTTATCTCAACGTGATAAATATTGATGCTGGAAGGAACTTGTCAATTTTACCTTGTTGTCAATGTTTCCTTAGACGAACAGAAGATTGTTTTCTATTACAATTCATGATACATACCATTTCAGCTTGGTTTTGCCACTTACGTAACATGCACTGCTACCACTAGTCAAAACTAATTCCTTCCATGCCGCCTAGATGTGAATTACCACGCCTTTTTACTGACGAGGCGATCTTTTGTGTATACTCACGGCTGCAAGATTCTTCAACAATAACCTCCAACAATACTATCATAAAGCCGTAGGTATTTCTTCGAAATCTCGACAATGAGAATGCTTTTGCGCGCCAAACCTCTCAGCTGATGTCGCAATACCAACCCCACATAATTAAATGAATAGTCGGTAGCATATATACGTGCTCTTAACGGTGTTTTACTTGCGCGAGGCGAGTCGAGTAACCGCGAAACTGTCTTCGGCCACTACCCTTTTAAATAACGCTATTCCATCGCGCTTTCATTTAGAGGACTTTGGACTTTGAAATGTTGATACTTCAGTGTCTCCGGGATGTGGCGCTGTTTACCGGGCTTCTGCGAAAACAAAAATTGAAGTCGTTTTTTTAGGAAAAAATGTTCAAAACATTCTTACAGTACACAAAAAATTACGCGAAAACCGCTCGTATTCTCGAAAATTTGGACATGACCTTATTTCAATATTTGTATTTAAAGAATAGGTTTAATTTAAGGAAAATATCTGTACCTTCATTATTGTAGTTGTAGAAAAACGCAGAATTTTTTTTGAACTTTTGCAATTTTCAAAGAGAGTTTTGCAATTCTCAGATATATCAGAGATTTCAAGGAAAATCAGATCTGTACCTTTTGTTTGAGCGTTCTTTTCGCTATCTGAGGACAAAGTTTAATTCAAACATTTCCACCCATGATCAAAAATATATAAAAATGTAATTGAAAATTCATGTAAAGTACCTCCTAAAATTAAAATATCGGTTTCAAATTCAAGGGGTCTTGACATTTGCTAGATTGATAGGAGGATCTTAATTTCGGCAAAATTCTGCCGAACGGTTTTGGCGCTAGCGTGGACAACAGACAGAGGTTTGCCGTCAATCTATTTTTCGGTATCACGGTCCCACTAAACATGGATCCAGTCTACATGAAGTATACATAGGGTAGAAATTTACTATATACTGGAACACAATTGATCCACTTTTTAGTTACCAGAGCCCCGGAATTAAGTGTTTTTGAGAAATTTTTCAAAACGTCTTTTAGGCTTCATGTGAAGTAAAATGAAAATATCCTTTTAAAATTAGGAGGGTCTCGAGTTTGGCCAGATCGATCGGGGAATATCGTTTTTGGAGTTTGTCTCAACGGTTTAGTCGCCGGTGATGTCATCACACGGACAGAGGGGCGTTTTGCCGAGAATACCGATAACAAGGGCCACAAAACGTGGATTTTGTCTACCCTACGTAGAAGAAGTGATTTACTATATTTAGCTGCATAAATTATCTACTTTTCGGTAGCAGGAACTCACAATATGAGTTTTCTTTGGAAAAATCCCTACTTTTTGCCTTAGTTTTGCAGTCCTTTCTCTCTGTTACGTAAGTACGTAGTGGAAAAGAAAGAAAAATCGATGATTCGATATAAATGCGTTTATAGTTTTCGTTGACAATTGAAATTGAAGAATGACATACTTAATAATTGATGGATTAAGGAGTAACCATGCTAAAGGTTTTGTAAAATAACTGTTTATCATCATTATTGCAAATGTTCCAAAATAGTATTGAAACTTGTGCGACCGAATTTTTATTACGTTTCCGTTGTAGAGGATCATTTCATACTGTTTTGTACACATATTTCAGTTATTGTATTGAAAGTGGGATAAATACTGTGTTTAAGATATTTAATAGACACGCTTGTGCAATAAACGTCGAGACATCCGGCGACTCCTTCCACATTCGTTATCCATCGTTACCAATTTGTCCGCCTCCTCACACGGCGCACTCCGATAAGTCTAGTATTGGAATCGTTCATTCTCGGTAATGGCCGAGCCAGAAGGAACGTTCTCGGTTACAGCTGCCTCGGCACGCTGGACTCATTGCAGAGAACGATCGGAACTGAGTGTCTTTTTGTCCGGGCCTAATAAAATGTTTTATCACGTAGGACTACGGGGCCGCTCTCGAAATGTTCAGGTCCGTGGCCCCTGACTCCCCCCCCCCAGTGGCCGCTTCTTATCGAGGCGTGTGGTTGCAGTGGCGCTGCCTTCTTTCGACCCGCCCGCCCGCCCACTCGATCCGCGACGCGCTCGCGCTCGCCCTTCGACGCCCAACTCGAGCCCACCGCCCGCCCGCTCACCCGCCCAAGACCGCTCGCCCTCCCGCCCACCCGCCCGGTCCGCCCCTCGACCTCCCGCCCACGCCCTCCGCCCCCGCCCGCCGCTCGCCCCTCCGCCCACCGCCGCCCGCCCGCCCGCCCTCGACCACCGCCCGCCCATCACCACCCGCCCGCCCGCTCGCCCTCCGCCCACTCGCCCTCCGCCCGCCCGTCCGCCCACTCGTCCGCCCGCCCGTCCGCCCGTCCGTCCGCCCGCCCGCCCACTCGCCCTCCCGCCCGCCCTCCCGCCCGCCAACTCGCCCGTCTACTCGCCCGCCCGCACCCGGCCTTGCTCACGCCCTCGCTCGCGGCCGTCACGTGGTCACAACGCTAATTAGATGTGCGCAGCGCAGTTGCAGCCCTTTGCGTGCATAACTGTGTGTTTGTTTTGCGGCGACCTTTTGCTATGTTCCTAATGCTTTGGAATCAAACTCAATGTTAACAAAGTCAGAATAATGACTAAAAGGATTGCACGGTAATGCAACTCATGTGATTCTCCTAGAATATTGTCAACTGCCACAATGAAACTACAGAAGATACTAATGAATATTTAGATACATTTCATTTTTTGGGCCTTAATTTACATCACACGACTCATTGCAAAGTTATGGTTTGTAGCAAATGAAATATTCGTAATCTGAGTACGAAATGCATTTTATTTCTTCGATAAGTCAACAATGTCAGTGGGAAATAATTTCACTAGTTTCTAATCAGTGTCACCGCTACAAAGCCCTAAGCTATAGCCACACGGATGTGTGGCTCAAATTCAATGAACGTTTCAATTTAACTTTCTACCGGTGCGACCGTCAAATAGTGTGGCGTGAGTCTTCATCATGAATTCGGTCGACCCATCGTTTTCTCGACAGCGATGTGGAGACAATGCAAATGAAAGTAGTCAAGTTGTTAAGAATAGATGTTAGTAAACACTTTATTAAAATGTGATAGTTTAATTAAAATGAAAAATATTTACTTTTATAGAAATTAACGAAACGAGTGTATAAAGTGGGGGATAATTGCATGAGTTGTATGTTCAAGAAAACGAGCGACGATACGAGCGAGCATTTCATGACGTAGTATTGCTTCTCAAAAATATCTATTTTAGTGAACCTTGGATTGTTTTTGTTTCTACGAAATATTTGCAAATGGAAGGTTCTGAAGATATTGCGGATACAATATTAGAAGAAGATGGCAAAGTCATGAAAACATTACTTCCTACGGAAAGTAAAGACAGGTCTGAGAGAGAATACATGTATAAATATTGGAGAAAAACTAGTCACTTCTGACACAGTTTTGCTATAGCGATCTGTTTAGAACTGCTAAACACAATTGACGTTTACATTTTTGACATTCGTAATTCTAAGACCAATGTTTTACATGTAAAACATGTAATTTATTCACGTTAAATATATTATGTTGCTTCATAAGTCAGCTAGCTTAACGTTTACGTCCCCAATTTAATTTTATTCATTCGTTGTTTTTATGTAGTTGTTTTAGGTACATAATCTGTGATGAAGTGTATTTTTGTACATGTTTCATGGCCGACTGCAAATACCTTGGCTACGTCTGTGTTATAGTTTCTTAATTAAAAGATTTCGCTCCTTTTCTGCATTCTAATTGGTAAGTGTGGTTTTAATTGCACGGTGGAATTTTAATTGCACGCGTGCTATGAACATAGAGATAATCAACGATTTTTTATGGAATTAATGAGATATTTGGTTAACTAAACGAAAAATTAACAAAATTACTTTTAGGAAATGAACGTATAAAGTTTTAAAAATTTTTCAGTCACAATTCTGTTTACAGGACGAGAGCACATATGAGAATTTACGTCAAGAGACACGCTGAATTGAATGAATTTGTCTGCGTATCCTTCTTAGTGCTTGACTGCGAAGAACAATTACTCCCTAAACCAAAACCAAAATGGGTATTCCAGTATCAATCAGCCTTTATTATATCGTAAAATTTTAAAATAATCTATTAATATTGATTTGTACTTTACGTAAAACACATAGTATTTCAATTTTTCCTAAAAATTGCTTCATCTTTGTAACATATATTTGCGAGAATGCAGTGTCTTTGGTGAAAGTGTCTTTAAAATTAAGGGAAAAGTCTAATTTTCGACCCCATTAAGTATGTTGAAAATACGACGTTGGTTCGGAAAGTAAGCACAACTTTGGAAAAACACTCATATTTTTTCAAACAAAATTTATTTTTACATAAGAGTATTTCTTAAACTATTTTTCTACATAGTTGTCACCATTGTTCAGACGTTTGTCATAGCGGGAAGCTCACTTCTCTATGCCCTCTTCGGGATCAGCGAGATGCAGCCAGTGAATACAGCCACTTCTGAACACCGTTGTTTGCAAAAACGGTTCAGCGATTTGTGAAAAACTCATCACAAAGCATTCTTATTGTGAACCGTCTGTTTGCACAAATGTTTTCAACCAACCCTTCATTGACAACAGAAGATTGCCCACTCCGTGGGCTTCGTCATGAACATTGGTTCGTCTATCATTAACTTGTGTAACCCACCTTCTCGCCATTCCATCATTCATTACTTTTCACCATTAATCTCTACAAGTTGACAAAAATCTCTACACGTGGACAAAGCCTTAAGAATTTCAGCTGGCTTTACAATATTTGCGTTCAAAAACAGTACTGCAGAACGAACTTGTCAGTCGGTTGGCTCAGAAGTTATCTGAACGAAAAGACAAACCAGAGACACGAGTGCGCATGCGCGGAAGTGCGACACTATCGTCACGGTGGCGGCAGAATGAAACGGTGTTTCCTCTCTGGACACGCTTCATATGTGTTCAGTGTTCTTTGTCAGCATTTAGGGGCAGTCAGTGTAATCATCCTCCTCCAAAATAGCCAAGTAGTAGGACTGACAATAAATACTCAAAAGACAAAAATAATGACCAACTGTACGACAATACCGATAACAGCTTATAGTGAATATATACAATACGTAGACAAGTATCAATATATGGGCCAGATCATATCCTTTAAGAATCCCTCCCAATCCATAATAGAAAACAGGATATCACGTATGAGAGGACGGGACTGTGGGTGGGGACGAAAGTCACCATCACATTTGTTTGTGATGTTCCCTCAAGCCCCCGAAATGATATTAAATCAAGCAAAACAATTAGTGAAAGTACAATAGTATGCACTCACACAATGCGAACAAAGTTCACATTGTGTTTGTGAGTTATCGACGTATTTCCACTAGGCTCGTCATTGATTTAAAATGCTTAACGATTATGAAGTACTTATTAGCCGGTTAATGCTGCAAAATAATTCACACTCAATACACGTGTGATCAGAATCATTTACTCAGAAATGTTGAATAAATTGTGATTATTTCAGCTTGTCTCGATGCCCTCAATCTCTACAACTATTAATTTTAAAGCAACTAAAAGTTTTTTTTGTCAAATGAAATGTATTTTCACAGAAGAAGAAATCCAAATGTAATCCAATAGTGCAATAACTTATTTAAATACTATCAGTAGTACGCCACATTCATGGCGTCCTCGACGCTGAAAACTCTTTAAAAGTATTTTGAAGCGTTTAAAATTTCTAAATGTAATGCATAGTTCAAATAAGTTCTTACAGTATCTGGCATTGGACATACCAATGAATCGCAGTAGCTGATAATGTTATTCTCCAGTTCAAAAATTTCCAGCACCCAACGGTCTTATATGTTACTTCCAAACAAGATATGGAATGGTAATATTGCAATTTCAAAATTTCTATCGCCTTAAAAAATACTTGCAGATAGGGTAGATGCAAATAGTTTGAATTTAGTACAGCTACATTTTGTACACTAATATGTACAAAAATGCACCTAAAATATCACCTGTAAGCCGTTCTTCACCGTTATTCTATAATCCTATTATAAGATCATTCTCAATCACCTGTCAAGAAAAATCTGCCGCAAACTCTTCTACAACTACATTTGATTCTTCCCCGGATTTGCTTAACTCGTCCATATTTTGTCCACAATATTTGGAGAGATTAAAACTCCCCAAACTCAGTCTAATTTGTGTTCACTTCTACATGTGTAACTTCTCTATTTTTGTTTATTAACATTAAAAGGTTACTGTTTTGTATATTTGAGTAAGGTGTTAGTTAAGTTTAGTAAGATTAAGTTAGTCACATTCATTTGAAAATCGGTATTTGCACGCTTACGACTAGTAAAAAGTTGAATACGAATGTGCAAAATTCGAATACGAATGTGGTTTCATTCTCTAGCATTACTCACTGTTCCGGTTTACTTGGTATTTACTTGAAGTCCTTCAAATTTATTAAGTTCCAAGGTAATAATGTACGTAGGGTTTTGCAAATTTATTATTAAAAATAGAGTAATACGGATGAAACACTTCACTTCTTATGAATAACTTCAAAGTAGCATCACTAATTGACAGTTTTTTTAAATGTATTTATTCAAGATTTGAGGTACTCCTGCTGTGATGATGGAAGTTGTGGAGAGGGCGCCGAGGAGAGAGACAGAACGTGTGCTCGGGCGAAAATGTTCAAAGTTCTGCCACGTGATTTACTTGTTACACTTAGAGATGGCAACACTCAGTGTTGCCATCCTCGTGAAAGAAAATTGTGGTGTCGTGGAGCGAAAAGTATCTCTGAGTACCGTGGCAATTTGAATACTATATGGTGGTTTAATTGTCTGCCTGCCTGCTAAGATCGCAGCGTTAAGACACGCGAAAACACGTTTTCGAAAATTTATTAGAAACTTTTGGATGGATCCTAAAACAAACAATCAGTTTCCCCCCAGAAGCCCGACACGCGTCGAATGATACCTTGTATGTCTCTATTGGTGGACGGGAAATTGTCCAACCGTGAGTGACGGACGCACGGACGAATAGACGGCGACTCGCAGATACTCAGATATCATATAGGGATTTGTGTCAAATTAAGACTCATGGAAATAATATAAGACTGTGAAAAATAATATTGCCTTTTTAACACTGAGTAGAAGTTATTCATTAATTTATAACAACTGAAATTATTTCGCATTGAGTTGAATTGTCGGGAAAGCTGTCACGGAAACATTGAAAAAAGGAAACTTGGTTTTTGTAATGTGACGAACAATGTCCACATAATTCTTATTTTAAGTGTCAAAGCTTTTTTGGGTGGTTGGTAAAGCGGTGTTAATCAGGAATATTTTAAATAAATATACATAAACAAAATTTAAAAAAATAAAAATTCTCGATACATTGATTTCCATTTATTGAATATGATAAATGAACCATTTTTTATGCTCTTTCAAGATAGGTGTCGCTAACAGTCTATCAAAGAGAAACTCGTTTAAATTAATCTTTGACAAGTGCTTTCATTGCAGATCATGTGGTGCAAATTACAAGTAATAATTCAAGCTTAATGAGATATCACTGAACTGCATTTCACGTGTCATGTTACTAATTTGCTGTGTAATCGTAGTTAATGATGAGTATTTTTCTGTGAGCTAATGAAACAAAAGTTTCAGTGAATTAAACCCGAATGCGAAGAGTGATAGTCTGTAATGGTTTGAAATCAAATTAGTAAGAATGTCTAAACTTATTATTCTTTTATTATGTAATCTACGAAGAAAAAAAGAAAATATACATCCCTGTAATACACTCAGAACACAATTTTAATCACGTAAGCTCATGTCTTTTCATGAATAAATGTTTAAACCTATAACGAGTGTTCAGTTTGAGAACAAATACGTTTTGTAAGTAAGTTCCTTTTATTAGAATGTAATAGCAACCCCTTATTTCTCACTTGGACTTGTTTATTTTTCTCACACCCGACTACCCATCACAGCCAAGAAGAGTATTTGTTTTTGTGTGTTGTATATCCACATTGATGACCAATTCATCGGCAGCGTAGTTTCCGAGCACACAATGCTCAACAAATCGTGTACACAGCTCTACCGCAACGCACCCGATTGCGATCGCTGCTCCGCAGACGAACACGCGTAGCGACGAAGCGCGGGCGGCCACGGAGGGGGCGGGGCACGCCGGGGCGCCTCCTCTGCCTGAAACAATGGGCTCGCGGCGGGCGCTGCGGGGCACAATGGGTGCACGAGAAGTCGATAACGACGCTGATAGCCGCGCGTGAAAAGGGCAGAGATGGATGTGAATATAATAAGGCGAGGCGAGAGGAACCGGTTGGCGAGGCGGGAAGGGGCACGCGAGCAGCGAGCAGGCAAGTGTTGGCGAGCGCCGCCGCAGGAGGCGTTGAGTGGTTGGCTTTGCGCGAGGGCCACACAGCGAGCACTTCACCGGCGTTACGCATCCAACTGCTTGCGTTCATTTATTGATTGATTGATTTTTTCGTGTTTCCGGGCGCGTCAACTGCTTTCGTCATTAGTCCCGTTAGTGTAGTGCATTTTTTTGCGGGAGATGGCGGTGATCTTCCCCCGCTGGATGGCGAGATCAGGCGCCGACCTACCGTCGGCTAGTGAGGTTTCCCCCGAACCAGGACTCTCCCACCAGCGGGGCACCTCCCCAGCCGGGACAGGCTCTAAGCTCCCGACCAGTCTCCCGAAATATGTGGTAGTGTAGTGCATGTTAGTGTAAGTGTGTGTGTAATGGGAGAGGATAGAACAAGGAAGAGGAAGGACAGATCGCGCGCGGTCCGTGGCCCGTTTAGTAAGGCACTGCTACGGCATTCGCTTGGTGTTGATCGGAGAAACCACGGAAAACTACCGATCAGAGCAGCCGGCCACTAGAATTCTCCTCCAGACAGCGACTGAATTCGACCTAGCTGAAAAGCTAGTGTCACCAGTGACCCCAGTGTGAAATTATCGCGTTTAAAATTTGCAGCCTGGAATAGTGCTGCCAAGTGGTCATTGTATCTTGCATTCTAGTCATTCTTCTTCCGCCATGACTGTTGACTTGTGTATCAATTCTCCTTAGGTTATTCTAGAACAGGTAATATAAAACAAAATGTATTTGGGGTTTTATTTGACTCCGCCTTGCAAGTAACGTCATAGATTTTTCTAACATGTGAGTATGTTTTTGTTGATGGTTTCATTTATTTTCTTTTAGAATGTCAATGAATCCAACATAACCCATTCGTAAAAATAGCGTGGATTATTGAGTTATATTTATTCTTTGCTCCTTGCTGTTTTATGCCAAGGTTTTATGGCAGTTTGAACGTCAGATTAGCTACATTCATAATTTTCTAATAATTTTTTTTATTTGTAGTTTTGTATCAAGCTTTGAACAGTTTTCTATCTCAAGTTCTAACAGTACCAAATATATTTCATAGGTTTATCTCTACGTAATAGTAGCTTTATTTGCAAGTTTATCGATACATAGTTTATATTGTTTGTTCTACAGTTTATGGTATTACAAATGATAAATATATAAACTGTCTTGCCCCTAAAACAGAGATTTCATCGTTCATTGATGGATATTAAATCTGAAAACAGAAAGAATATTTAAGAGAGGACAGGGTCTGCTGTGACCCCGCCTTGTAGTTAGTGTTCGTTTAAATAAGCCTTGTGAATCCAGGGTTAAGTCATTGGAAAATATAACACTAATAAATGCGTTGTCTTACTTTTGTTTTGAAGTGGAAGAACTCTCAAGTGACTTAGTTCTGTCATCAGTGCCCATGATATTACTTCACCTTGTTCATTATATATTTCCTCTCCATGTCCTCTCCCTTCTCCTTTATCTACCTCCTCCTTCCTCTACCTCCTCCTCCTCTCTCCTTTCTCTTCCTCCTCTAATTCTTCTTCTTGTTTTTTCTTCCTCTTCCTCCTCTACCACTTCCTTCCTCTTCCTCTTTCCTCTTGATCTTCTTCGTCTTCTCGTTTTTTAGTTCTGTATGTTTTTGCCTCTCGGCGACTTTCAGCTTCTTCATTCTATTTATTCTCCGCTTTACCAAGCTTTTTGTGGCTGTTACCGAAAACTTTGGAGTTTAAAAGCATCAAATAAGATGTTTTTGTCGTATTTGGTTAATTTTACGCACAAGGATAGGTCCCGTTTGGATAACTCTACCATTTAAATTAAACTTCATTCATTTAATTACTATTAATTGAACTTCATTTCATTTCATTCAAACTTCAGACATATTGAATTACAAAATTGAGGCACCATGTTAAACTCATTACCTCATTAAATCCTATTTCCCATAACCATAACGCGAAGTCAATATTTCATGCATAATATAAACTCGTGCGGTGTAGACAGAAGACCTGTTAAGTAACTGCAGAACGTGGAAATGCAGTGGCGTGTTCGCAGTCGGGAGTTAGCCCTTTAGCTTTTCACTGTCGGAGACCTCGTTCGATTCGTTTTGTCAGTGATCGGCTGTTACGTTACCGCGAGATGATGAATGTGGGCCACCAACTGCAGCGAGTTCAATGGTGGGCGTCTAGCCAGTTACGTGATCGCTGCGCAAACACAATGAGGAGGTTGCCATTCGTCTGTCTGTTGGCTCTTTCTGCGTTCTCACTCCACCGTTTTCCCCTCTCTGGTGGGTTTAACTGGTAACTAATGATGAAATTGTAACTAAATGCACTCCAAAGTAAATAAAACTGTTGCACCCATAAGAAGAAGTGGTCCGAATAAATTTCACCAGAAACGTGCTTCACATCGTTACACTCGTGTATGCCAAGTATGGGCGTATCGATGTGCATTGCCATGCATCTCAAAGTGGCCACTACGACTTGCCCTGATCACGGTTTCCTGCTGCATCTTTAAAGCTATCCAGGATGCGTATCGTGTCACCATCTCTTGTGAATTTACGGTGTATGTATTGTCAAATGATGCTAAATTAACGCAAATAAAATTTACAAATTATTTTATATAAATAAAATATAACGTACAATACTTAATTCTCAACTCCCAGAAGCTGCCTGAGAAATTGCGGGAATCTTACTCAAATGTTTTTGGAAGAATTGTTTATGAATACCTCAGAAAACATATGTATTAAACAGGAATAATAAATATAATAAACTGGTACTTTGTGCTTTGCGATTAGTAGAAGCTGGCGGAGGATAAAAGGGATCGTATTATGGGCGTAACTGGTCGGTCATTCCATTTCGCACATGAATCGTGCGGACTTCTCCTTAGTAGGATTTTGAAAATGATGGTTGCATGAAAGTTTTCACCGACGAGCAGGAAGGTTCTAGAAAGTCAGACAACCGCAGAATTCCCCACTGCAGTGGTACTCGTGACCAACCCTCCGCCCATTGGAGCAGCGAACGCGAGATTGATTAGTGATTCGGGGCGCGTTAACAGCTAAGGTCGTTAGTTGTGTCAGTTGTGAATTTTTTCATTGCGGAAGGTGGCGGTGACTTTCTCCCGCTGGATGGCGCGATCCAGCACCGACCTACGTCTGCTTACCGGGACTTTCCCCAACCAGGTATCTCCCACAAGTAGGGGACCCCCGGACAAGATCTAAGTGTATGCTACGGACTGGTCGCCCGACAAGCAGGGCCGAATTTACCTACAAGCAAACCAAGCAGTTGCTTGGGGGCTCCCATCCTTGAAGGACCCCGCACTTCGGAAAAATATGAATGAAATATTTTGTAACATAAAATGTATTTAATGTCATACATGCAATATAAGTAAAATTTTATATTAAAAATTATTATATTTCATTTATATTTTTGTATAGAAAGTACTTTATTAAATAAAAAACTTATAATACAAGATGAAACTATATTTACAGCGGTGGCGGGCAACACAATTTTGTTCTTGGGGGTCCCGCAATACCCAAATCCGGCCCTACCGACAAGTATGACAGTGCAGTGCAAGTGAGTGTGTGTAAGTAAAGGATTAGGATAGGACAAGGAAGAGGAAGAAAAGATCGCGCGCGGTCCGTGGCTCGTTTGTTAGTGTATTTGTAAGGCACTCGCCTGATGTTGATATAAAAAAAAACACGGAAAACTACCGATCAGAGCAGCCAGCAGCTAGAATTCTCCTCCAGTTAGCGGCTGAACTCGATCTAGCTGTCTAGCTAGTGTCGAAAATCCTGCCACCGTCGGGACTCTAATCCTAGGAAATCCTAGTCAGAGGTAGTGTAGTGACATCAGTTGATGCCCTAAACCACCTTGGCCGGAACCAGCCGACGAGACGTACATTCTAGATAAAAATAATCCTGAGACATTCCACATCATTTCGAAAGAAAACTCGTAGGAATGCGCGGCATAATTAAAATTATTTCTCCTTTTAATGTTATTATTAAACAATTACTCATATTTTGAAAAAAGGGCATGCCAGCATTTAAAGATATACAATTATCATCATCAATATGGTTGAAAAAAGGCTTGGAAAGTCGGAAAAACGTTCAAGCAGAAAGGATGCATGCCGAAAATGAGATGTGTGGAATACATATTTGCACCCTACTCACGTTGTTTTTCATAATTTAATCAACAACATTATTACTCATAAAATGAGAAAATGAAGCAATTTTCTGTAGTTTCTGTCATTTATGAAGTAGGTACACTACCGAATATATGGATTACTTTTTTCTTGCCTTCTAAGATCAGCACAAACATTGATTGGGTGGACTATGAAAATCAATACATGGTCCTCACGTGTCCACAAAGCACTATTGATCAATTTTACTTTCTCGCTACGGACTAGAGAAAAAGTAACTTAATGCTTCGCGAAAGAACGGCGAATTTTCGACAGAAAAACTCTGTTCCTTAAAGATAGATTTTGAAATAAGGTCATGTACAATTTTTCGGAAAATTTGAGTGCATTTCGCGTAATTTTGAGTGAAAATACGACCGAGAAAGTACGTGATGTTTTAGCACTACTATATACAATTTTGTGGGTTGCCGCGCCATTCAATTGGAGATAAATAACATTGAGAACGGAATCTCTGACTTTAATATTAGAGGTGTAGGATAGTTTGAAAAATAAATTTCAACCAGTTGAAGTCTTGTGATTGCACCGCAGAAAAAGAACAGTAGAAAAGTCACACAGAAAAGTGCAACATTTGCACACACGGACTTTGGAAATCCCGTTCGGAATATCGTTTTATGTCATCCAGTACTGATGCTTTGAGGCACAATGAAGTTTTACAAATTCTGAAACAAAATTCAATCACTGTTCACTATCATCGAAGTGTTAGACTGGTTTCTGAAAATGTAATAGAATTCTTTTTTAATTTTCCAAGTATGGATGTATATGTTGTAGTGGAGAATAACAGGATAGCGTGTTAACTAACTAGATTTATCAAAATAATACATCACATATTATTATAATTTTTCTCGCTCTGAACGACGAAACATCGTAGGTTTTCAATAGATATATAGCAATTCACTCAATCAAACAGTGGCATTAATAAACAACGCCAATTTTATTTCTATTAATTTGAAGATATTATAATTTAGTGTAATTAAACTGTAGTCTGTTATAATAATAGTGAGTGATAGAAAATCTTGGACCCACTCCCCTTTCATTTGAAGTAAAAATCACAAAATGGGTTTGAGAAAAATGTTCATTTTTATTGCCAAACTAAAATCCTTAGTATTTTTAATATCAAGATTCTTGCAATTTTCAAAATGACAAAATGAAAATCTTAACTGTACCACACTTGTAAGAATCCTTTTTTCTATTCAAGAAAAAATTAAGGAAAAAATATTCAACCATTTTCCAAAATATTTTGACAATGTCACAGGGGTTTCTTATAAAAACTAAAATTAGAAAATCATAGTACTCTTCAGAGCTTTAAGACTACAACTTATTCTTGGCGACATATTTACACAAGCTTCAGCTCAATAGCCATCCATTTGTCCATACAGAGAGACTGACATCCTAATTTTTAGGTACAGAACTTTCTCTTTCTTTCCACTTCACCAAATCTTAACAATGGGATCAGCGCATATCATGTCGTGTGTGCGTAATTACAGCTTCAAAGGAGCTTAAACACGGATATTAAGGCAAACAATTCGACATATTATTGATACTTTTCCTCCCTATATAAGAATACAAAGTAAAAATGACGGAGATTTTTAGTAACACTCAATGTGTCTGCTCCACATGTTCATGAGAATGTCAAGTAGGAATGAAACAATAGTTACATCTGCCTGCAGACATTTTTTTCAGGTTCTTTCTCTTTTTTATTATTATACATCTACTTCACGACTAAAGATGTTATAAGGTGGTCGAATATAAAATCTCCTCCAGCTTGTTAAGGAGCCGATCCTCAATGCAACCCGCTTCCTAGGAACTTGTGAGTGCCTCTACAATACTTTGCGCGACATGTGGGATATTCCAAATTAATCAATGTTTTGCACTTCCCAGTCTTTTGAATGACCTGGGGTTTAGTCACGTTCTTACACTTGACTTTCCAGAGCTCCGATAGCCATCGGAGACCTGTGCGTTTACGCCCCAAACTCGGCTGATCTCGATTTCCAAATTCTTCTGCGTAAGACGTTTCTCTGCCTCCTTGGTTACGTCGTTTTGATCGCCCTGCACATTCACATCTACAAGTAGACATGTTTTTCTCGAAATCCCGGATAAGAATATCCGTTTTGTTCATTTATACACAATCAGTACAATATTGTACACAGTCCACCAGACGTCACCGGATTTGGTGAATGCATTACACATTTACCAATTACGGTGACTACACACCCTATTGTGTCTTTTACATTATTATTAATTTTATTATTATTATTATTATTATTATTATTATTATTATTATTATTTTTTTTTTTTATTTGGACCAAAGTACCTGCTTCGCTTGCAAACTCGGGCGGTCAGAAATAGACGTGAAGTTATATCAATAAAAACTTCTTCACGATGTGTACAGAACTCAGGAGAAAAGCCGTTTGCATTATCTGAGTGTGCCGGTTCTTAAGATCAAGCCTTGTAGACGATGAAGTTAGTTCTTCAGAAACCGGTCCATTTGCAGGGATGACCAGAGGAACATCAACAGATACTAACCGCCACATGCCGCTCCGTCATTATTATTATTATTATTATTATTATTATTATTATTATTATTATTATTATTATTATTATTATTATTATTATTATAATGGTGATGATTGTGATGATTAAGAACTTGAAGCCAGGTGAAAGTGTTTCTAATCCCTTTTAA
Source organism: Teleogryllus occipitalis (assembly GCA_011170035.1). Classification (NCBI taxonomy): domain Eukaryota; kingdom Metazoa; phylum Arthropoda; class Insecta; order Orthoptera; family Gryllidae; genus Teleogryllus; species Teleogryllus occipitalis. The sequence continues at coordinate 19,603 of BLKR01004803.1, read as the reverse complement.
CCAACCCAAATTGGTAAGGCGCCTTTTGAGCAACACTCGCAGCGAGGGGCATTTAAATGGCTGGCGCGTTGGCGGCGCGTGCCGCTGCGCGAAGGGAGCCATCAGAGCGGCGGCTGCGCGGAGGCTGCGGCCGGGCGGAGGTGCGTGCGCGCGACGGCAGTCCAGGCACGTCGCGGGGCGTAATATTCATTATCAGATCTTATGAAAATTAACTCCGGAAATTAATTACTCCCATTTTCGAGAGGTCGTGGGCGTGACGCTTGCTTCCGCCCCCGCCGTCCCGTCGTCCACGCCGCCCCCGCCGCCCCCGTCGCCCATGCCAGCCCCGCCACCCCGTCCCTCCCGCCTTCCAGTCGCATACGCCTCCTCTGCCACCCCCGCCGACCCGTCTCCTCCACCGCCCCGCCGCCCCGCCGCCCCGCCGCCCCGCCGCCCCGCCGCCCCGCCGCCCCGCCGCCCCGCCGCCCCGCCACCCCGCCGCCCCGCCGCCCCCGCCGCCAACACCATCCCCACCGCTGCCATCGCCCTCGCCGCCGCGCCGCCTTGGCGCCTGGACGTGAGTTCATCGCCCGACGCCCCGAGCGAGGCCCAGACGGCGCGTGCTGAGGCGCTGACGACGATCGCTCATGAGACGCCAAGTGCGTCATAGCGCGGCCTCGGTGCCGATGTGTCTCAAGGAGACTGGGGGCGCTCTTTGTTCGACGCCCTCCACCAAGACCTCCACGGTTGACTTTTATGATTACTCCCAAGTCACTCAGTGGGGCGGTTCCAACGCTTTAAATACTTTTTAAAACATTCTTATTTAATGGAGGTTTTTAAATTAGATTGTGGTGATAAAAAAAGTGGCCCAGCGGCAGACAGAGATGTGTCCCACGTCGGGTGGCCCGGTGGTCCGGAGGACGAGTAGACACACGCACGGTACTTGATTCAGTAGGTTACCGTGGCGCCCCCGGTGGGTACTTTGCTTTATTTGTGTTACTTTTATATTTGTGCTTCGTAAGTTTATACTAAAAATAAATTTTAGACATATTACAGTAGCACGGGTGGGGTATTTTCGATACACCTTAACGCACTCATTGGGTAATGGACTTCGACTACTATATTGTGAACAGAGCGTAGAGAATTTATCTGATCTTACGTAGACACGAGCGTACAGAAAGATGGGCGTTGATCGTGTGGAGCGGCGTGCATAAACGTCTCATTCAGCTACTGGGAGAAACTCATATTAATATAATAGCACCATTCATCTCTTCGGACCACGAAATTTTGTTACGCTCCATATGTTGGTAAATAATTGAACTCCACCTTCTCCGACACTCTAGCTCTCTGAAGAGAAAGAGGAAAGAGTCACTAACAAGATATTTACTTAGCTTAGATTCACTAGTCAGTTAAGCTGAATGTACAGTTGCATTGAGGTTTTTCCTAACTGAACAATTCACATTTCCACGGTTGCCAAACGACTCACGAATCACGAATACTAATAATATTAAAAGATGGATACATGGCATTTTACAGTACTTCCCATTCTTTTGTTCTTCAGAATAGTACTTTGCATATCTTAAAGTTTTATAAGCTGAAACAATTCCAAATTAATTGTACAATTCGATGACGTATACAAATCACATGATTGTACTTGTAAAGGCTCTCGGCTGTCCAGGTGACGCTGAATTGAGGGCAGTGAAGCCGACGTTTCGACTATCACATCGCGGTCTTCTTCAGGGCCGGAGTGAGCAGCCCTGCGGCTGGAGTGGCTCAGCGGATGGAGTTCACTTCAGCCCTGAAGATGACCACGATATGATGGTCGAAACCTCGGCATCACTGCCCTCGATTCAGCGACACCTGGACAGCCGAGAGCCTTCATGTCACTCTGGTCGCCGAAGCCTTCGATTGTTGCATGAATGATTCGCAACAAGTTTTTGTTTATTCTTAGTCCATTTTAAATTTTCCAAAGCGCAGTTTCTAAACATTTGCGGTTGAACCCGCGATCGGAGGTGCTCAAGCAAAGGAAATTGACGATGCTCCCTGCGGGCTGTCCGAAGTGGTAGGGATGTAGATATTTTCAAAACATCGATGTTTGTACAAAAATATCCATGTTTAAACATCTGTGTATTAAATAATTGAATATCGATGTTTCGGGCATGATGATTTTACGTTTTCAATGTTTTATTCGTGGACGAAACATGCACATAGTAACTTTTTTTTTAAAGAAAAAATATAAAATAACTGATGGTACCACTGGCTATGTGCAACCAAATGAATGCGGTTTGTATTACTTTCATCGAGCAGACTACTATCCCTCGCTTGAGATGATTCAGATGCCCTGGTATTTTCTCCGTCTTTCCTCGTATTTTGCTCATGGAGAGACGTTTTTACCTCAGTTTTCAGTTAAATTTTAATTGTAAGGTATGCACAAACACTGTCAAATTAAATTTTGTTGTGTACGAATTTAATGTTAGAGGAATTTCATGTTAGAGTTCACTAAACCAACTTGAAAACATCGACTGGTTTTGGTCGATTATTAACATCGATGTTTTATTTTTGAACATTAATGTTTTGCCGTTGATGTCGCATCAGTACAGCTGACCGGCTGCTCGCGCATCTTCTTTCAGACGTTTCGTAGGCCACTTGCAACTCACGTCATACAGGGATACTTATTACGATACGCAGAGGAAATTTATAACGTGTCTGGTCCTGGGTTTATTATTGAGTTCTACGAACTATTGAAGTTTCCGAAGGAGATTGCATTATATTGGAAATAATGGGAGAAACCATTAGGTTTCTTAAGCGTGGGAAAGTGAGTATCGCCATGTTTTTGCATGGTGTAGCGGTAACGCACACGGCATGTTAACTCTATGGACCTCAGTTCGAATCTCGACGCGGAGAAAAAGAGATTACTGGTTGGTAACACTTTACATAATCACGTAGTCATTACAAATAATACGAGAAAGTATGTACTGTTGTACCACTGTCTTTTTCTTGCGTCAATTTTATGACCAGGTGTATCATACGTCTAAAAACTTACGAATGCTATAATTTCATCCTGTAAATTATAACTTTCAAACTGGCGTCCGGATGGAATTTCTGTAAAACGTCAGTGGTCCTTTATTTCAAGAATCTGATGTTTCAGGAAAAGTTTCCAAATACTTTTAAGAAACTAAGGTTGAAAAAATTGATAGGTAGTTTCATACGTGCAAATATTGTAGATCCCTGATTTGTTAATGAAGGAATCACAAACATTTTTAATCATTGCGTTTTTTAAACTAAGGTCTTCCATGGTTGACATCTGTTCTATTTTTCTTTCCTTTTTATTGTTTTTTTTTCAGTCAGCACATGCACCTCTGTGATGTGTCGTTCGTTACCCAGAGTCGTCTCATCTCTGTAGAAAAAATGAACTTTAGGGATCGCACGTTAACCCGAAGTCAAATAAGTCGGTGGAGTTTTTTTATTATTTCTTTTTTTATACTCGTTTCTTCACAAATCTTTGGCATTTAGCGCAACTGCAATAATCCTCCGTTCACTTTTTGACTTATTTGTCACGTCACGTTACAGTCAGATAGTGCTTTTTATCCCTTTAGCTAAGGGCTCGGAACCGTAATAACCCGGGTTCCCAGACGGTCACCTGTCCAAGAATCCGTGGTGTCTCGAAGTGCTTAACTTCCGTGACTTTACGGGGCGCACTTCATTCGACTAACGACGCCGGCAGATATAAAGACGACGGGCAGGCTTCTGGACGTCTACCTCCCAACACACGCAGCGCTAGCGCAGGGCGGGTCACAGCGTCCCCGCGCGGCCTTTGTTCCGACATTTCATAACAATAAATCTGCTGCAACGGCATCTGACGCGCTCTTAAAAGCGCACTCATTCAAAATAAAACCCTATCGCGTGCGGAGAAAGCCTCAACGCCATAATGCCACCACGCAAATGATATTATACGGCAAAGGGAGCACTTGGGTGTATATTGAATGTGCAACGAAGGAATAGCATAGCGCCGGAAAAAAAAGTGAAGTCGGAAAATAACAACCTCCAAAACATATCAGTAGACGCATGCAAGTTGTATCTGTTATTACATCTCTTTTTTACAGCTGGGATTTAGCACTGGCTACGCAGCGCAATTGAGGAACATTGCTGGGCGGAGGGCCGTGCCGCGCCCTCGCCTCTGCCCTCCGCCCTTATCGCCGCCCTGATCCCTCCCGTCCTGTATCGACGCCCGTAAAGTCTCGCCCGCATCTCGCGTCCCCGGCGCGCGCGTTCGGCCGCGCTCTTCATTCCGCCGCTGAGGGCCGGAGGCTCCTCTTAGCCGCGGGGGGCGGCGCGGGCCCCTGCAGGGGGCCGGTCGCCCTCGCGAGGGACGATTTATGGACCAGATAAGGCAATCGAGATCATCTTCTCCACCGCTGCTTCCAGCATTGTCATACATTCGTGTTTGGGCTCGGCCAGGGAAATGCAACGGCTGTCTTCCGCAATTTGAAATTTTTACACCTTTAGTGTGCAGGGGCATTTCTTGAAGAACTTTGTGTAAATTATGTCTGAACCGTGTAGTAGCTTCGGCGCAGACTGTAACACGAAGCTCGTAAATATTTAAGGTCTTAAAAGCACGTTAAAGAAATACTCTCCTCAAGATAAGCGCGTGCGCCTCCGCGGCCGGAGTCAGTCGCTGCTTGGCTGTCCGGGAGACGCCGCGTTCAAGTCGCAGGTGCCAACGTTTCGGTCGCCATTCTGCGACCTTCTTCAGGGCAAAATGCATTTTCCCCCTACTTGGCTGTCCGGGAGACGCCGCGCCCTAGGCACAGATGCGAATGTTTCGTCCGCCATTCTGCGACCTTCCTCAGGGCAAAATGGATTTTGTCCTCCTACTTCGTTCTCGGGGAAACGCAGTTTCCGGCGCAGTTCTGCACATTTCGCCCTGAGGAAGGTCGCGAACGAAGCGTTGGCATCTGTGCCTGGGACGCGGCGCCCTCCTGACACCCAAGTAGCAGGACTAAATGCGTTTGCCCTGAGGACGGTTGCAGAATGGCGGCCGAAACATTGGCACATGTGCCTAGGACACGGCATCACCCAGTCAGCCAAGCAGCTCTGGTACCCAAGATATGAGAAAGAGGTCACGTAGTTTTCATACTTCACAACACGTGATAGGACGCGACGAAGCCTTCGCTTTTACCGCACTAAATTCCAGAAGTGTTCTCTCGGGGAATGGGAATAGACAGAAGAAATGAAGTGCCTCCAGGAAGCGTGGCTGTAACGCGAAAGCACCGAACGCTCCTCCTTCCGAGACACCATTTATTAGCGTCCATCGAGGCCAGCACTCGGAGCTTCTGCGTTGACGCGTCGAAGCCCTTGGACGGCGCAAGAAACGGCGGCGATGTGACGAGGGCCTCTGGTGGGCGAACGCAGATGCTGCGAGGTCAGCGATCAGCTCAAGTGGCCTCTTCGCGGCAGCCAGAAGCGACTCGGCCACAATTTATTCAAGAGCTTACTTCCGAAGTGATTCTGGCGTCGGTATCTCAGGGCATCGGTTGATGTCGCTGCTTTGCCTCTGACTGGGAGATCCAAGAATTCCAGTCTCGCCCGTGACAGGATTTTCGACACTAGTACACAGCTAGATCGAATTCAGTCGCTGTCTGGAGGAGAATTCTACCGGCCGGCTGCTCTGATCGGTGGTTTCTCCGATCAACACCGGACGAATGCCGGAGCAGTAGTTTAACAAGCGGGACATGGACCGCGATTATCTCGAAGAACAGCGTTTAATAAACAGACAATACTGCTCAGATATGCTTTTGAGCATTGTGAAGCCAGCCATGAGTGAAAAACGTCGTGGATCTCAGAGGAGATGTGTGATTCTCCAGTAAAACATCGGACGTCTTCACACTGTTCAACCGTCAAACCATCGATAAAATGGGTTGGAAGATACTGGCCTTATCCCCCTTACAGTTCTCATTTAGCACCATCTGATTCCATTTGCTTGGTACACTGGAGGAGGCATTTCGTGAGAAGAATTTGCAAGATGACGAGGATGTCAAAAAATTTGTGGGAAGTTGGTTCAAACACCAAGATAAGAGGTTCTTTGCAGCCGTTATAAAAAACCTGGTAACCCGTTGGGGCAAGTGCATAAATGCTGGAGGGGATTATATTAAATAGTAGGAAAAGGTCTGTTTTGTAAAAATAAACGTTTATTTCTCCAAATCAATGTGCCTTTTTAATTATTGAATGCCCCACGTAGGTTTCTGATAATTTATACGAACATTCAAAATTAGTAATACAGATATATTCATACGTTGCTTCTCCAACACACTGTCTAATATTGTTTTCAAGAGTTGCATTTATCCTTTGTTACAGAGTGCGCGAAATCTGTAAGCTTGAATGTGAAAGCTCAATTCGCAGAGTATTTGAACACCTTCCGACTCGGAGAGCCTTTTTGTGACAGCTCCTTAACAACGTTCAGTATTACACACTCAGTTGGTGAATCAGGCACAGTTATACATTGTTCTTCGCAGTATTATGGAACGTTGAAACGAAGAAGAAGGAAATGTCGAAACATTTACGCAGAGTTTAAGTACGAGTAAATTAAAGAATTAAAAAATCAACGCAGCTCATTAAGTTTATTTCTATTTTAGTGGTAAATGCGAAGATATTTATATAAAACAACCAGTACATGAATTTAAAAAATGATTAAAATCATTTATATTAATCATATTCATTCACATTAAATTTTAGCTTATTATTTCTGAAGAGAATTGAATTGATATAGTCAATTACGTTTCAGCACTTTGTACACAAGAGAATAACTAGCGATAGTCTGGTTAGCTTCCTAAAATATCTAGACATTTCAAAAGAGCATTTCTTTACGAAAGCGGTTAATGCTTCTTTCTTTGAACCGTATTACTTTTCTCTTACTCTAAGAAACAGCGTATTCTTCGTTTGAAAGTTTGTTCTTCTCTTTGTTCTGGAGCCTTTTTTTTATTCTAGTGCCTCTTTTTCTTTTCTATTCCGCCCAGGATATCTTGGAATCGCAGCCCCTTCAGATACGTGACACTTGTCCGGTGAATGCTGTCCCTCGTCTGCTCCCAACGTCTTCTTTTTCCTTCCCGCCCTGCTGCAGGGAGCATTCTCCTGTCGTTGCATGGCCTCCGTTCTCTTTGTTCTCGCCGCCCGCCCGCACGCCCCAACGCGCGCGCCCACGCCTCCGCCCCCGCACTCCCTCAAGCCACCAACCTCGCCTCCGCCCTCGTCCACGCGCCCGCCCACACCTCCGCCCGCCTGCCCACCCGCCCGCCTGCAAGCCCGCTCACACGCCCGCTCACTCGCCCGCTCACACGCACGCTCGCCCGCCTGCTCACTCGCCCGCTCACTCGCTCGCTGACTCGCCCACTCGCTCGCCCGCTCACTCGCCCGCTCACTCGCCCGCTCACTCGCCCGCTCACTCGCCCGCTCACTCGCCCGCTCACTCGCCCGCTCACTCGCCCGCTCACTCGCCCGCTCACTCGCCCGCTCACTCGCCCGCTCACTCGCCCGCTCACTCGCCCGCTCACTCGCCCGCTCACTCGCCCGCTCACTCGTCCGCTCACTCGCCCCTCGCTCGGCTCACTCGCCCACTCGCTCGCCCACTCGGCTCGCCGCTCTTACACTCGCCCTCGCTCGCCCGCTCACTCGCCCGCTCGCTCGCTCGCTCACTCACTCACTCACTCGCCCGCCCGCCCGCTCTCACGCCCGCCTCCCGCAGCGCCCAACACGCGCGCCCTCGTGAGGAGGAGGGGCCATCAGCTGCAGCGGTGGACCTCACCAATTGCCCGGCGGACGCCAACCCCCCTCGAGCACTGCTCCCTCTCTCGCCGTTTCAAGTTTTCCAAAGTATTGCACGTAAAGGTTGGTGGCTTCTCACCTTCCGAAGCCAGTGCAGATTTCGTCCTCACATGAATTTATCGAGTTCTAAATCTACGTGATGACGATATGAAATAAATATTTGAATGATGTTTCAGAAGGATATGCAAAAAACAGGATGTGTGTAAACAACTATGCAGTTAAAATGTAAAAGGAAATTCACGTAAAAGTATGTTTGTTTTAAACTCTACACGAAAAGTCCATCAACACTTACTTTACTGTTGTTTGCTTCTTTCGATTTTGAAAATTGCTATTGCAAAAAGACGCATGTATTTGATTCATAATTATTCGATTAAGCATTCAGCATTGAACAACTGCTGGATAAGTTTAAGACTGTTTTGAACAATTGAAATATTATTTCACAGTTGGAGTAGCTTTTATAAGTGTTCGAATATTATAAGTACTTGCTAGATTTTTCATAGGAATAATGTTAAATTTAATTACGGATTTCGCTCATATTGAGAAAGACGAAGTTTGCAAGCCATCTAAGCGAAATGCCTTAAATCCTTCGAATAGTAACAGTCCAATAGAAACCGAAATCTTTGTCCTTCCATTAAATAAACCGCTAGCAACACAAACGGTTGGAACAGTTTATTTCCCATTTGGTGATTTAAAATTTTTAGTTAAAAAAATATAAAAGTTATAACCAGTTCACATTTGGAAAAGTGACTTATAGGATAAAAACATACATCCGAGTTCTTCGGACAGACGTTTAGTTATTATTTATTTCAAATTAACAAGATTTTTTCCCGGAAGGGAAATGAATCGCAAAAATGTCTGTAGTTTATATCAATTCTTATAGAATTATTAATTATAATTATTAATAGAATTCTATAAGAATTTACATATATTAGAATCAATTGGCAATCAAACCTCTCAAATTTGTGTACGATTTAATAAAATATTTAAAACCTACAAAACCAAAACTTTTTCATCATCACATTCATCCGGCACATTTATCTCATCATCAGTGGTTTTCTACAGCAACGTCCCGAAAACTAGTTTTAGTTTGCGTAAACGTAGTCAAACGAGAAAGTAAAATACTCGGGTAATGTAATACGTTCGTGTGATACTTTGAATAAGCATTTTTGCGGAAAGACGATATCCGCGACGCGTCGGGCGGTTGGCGCTGTCCCAACGGCCTGTCCAGCGCCTCGCGATCGCGTCAGCCGCGCGTCGTCTGTGCGCCGCATGCCGCCTCCGCCGGCCCCGCCCCTCCGCCTCCCCGCCCCTCCGCCTCCCCTGCACCCGCCCCACCGCCGACCGCACCCGCCGCCCCAATGCCCCCGCCACCACCCCCATCGCCGCCGCCGCCACCGACGCCCGTCGCCCCCGACCCCCCTCCGCCCCTCCGCCCCCGCCGCCCCCGCTGCCCCCGCACCCCCTGCCGCCCCGCCACCCCGTCGCCCCGCCCCCCGCCCCCCGCCCCCCTCCCCCGCCCCGCCGCCCCCCCGCCCCGCCACCGCCTGCTCCCGGCCGCCCCCGTCGCCTCCACTGTCTCGCCGGTCCCGCCACCCCCGCCGCCCCGCAGCCCCCGCTGTCACGACCGCCTCCGACACCTTCGCCGCCAACGACTCCCCGCCCCCGCCCCCAATGCCCTCCTCCCCCGCCACCCTCATCGCCGCCCCCGCCGCCACCTCCATCGCTGCCCCCGCCGCCACCCACATCTCCGCCCCCGCCGCATCCGCCGCCACTGCCGCTGTCTCCGCCGCCGCCACCACCACTAACGCCACCGCTGCCGCCGGCGGCGCAGTCGCCGCTTGATTTTTTGCCGCTTCCTCTGCGCAAACACTCGAGGCGCCCGGCGTGCACCTCAAGCCGCGCTCTGTCTTTGCATTCATCAGGGGGCGCTGTTTGCATGCAGGCGGACGCGCCCGGCGCGCGCTTGCACCCCGCGGAGCCTTCCCAGGGCTCTTTCAATCGCTCAATGCCTTATTGCGAAAAACATTGCGCCTGTGCAGCCGGCTGGCGTTGCTCAGAGCCAGCATTGTCCATGTGTTTGCAGCGACTGGGATTTCCGACGGCCCAATGCAGCCGATGGCTAGAAAGAATTCTAGCACCACGCTCCTCTCATCGGTAGTTTTCCGTGGTTTCTCCGGTCAACACCAAGCGAATGCCGGAGCAGTGCCCTAACAAACGCATCGCGGACCGCGCGCGATCTTTCCTTCTCCCATTTCCTTATACATACACACACACACTCACAGTCTCACACACACACTCACACACAAATGCACTACATTTCCACACATGTCGCGACACTTGTCAGGAACGTAGAGCTTCTCTCAGCTACGGCGGTCACCCAGTGGAGGAGATAATTTGCGTGAGTAATCCCACAAGCTGACGTGGGACCGATTCTTATCATTCAGTGAGGGAGAGGAGCACTGTCACCTCCCAGGATAAAAGATTAACTGACGGGACTCGTGAGGCATTTGAACGCCCGGAAACCAATCAATAAATCTCTCCAATCGCTCAATGTCTAATTGTGAAACTTGTGGTGCTGAAACACCACGTGCCTTCTCGCCCGTATTGTCACGCAAAATTACGCGAAAAACTTTACATGACCTCATTTTAAAAGGTATCTTAATGAACAGATAAGGGAGAAATCTCTATGTTTAATATTTTAGTTGTAGGAAGACTTCGAAAAATGTTTGAACTTTTGCAATTTTCGATAAATCAGGATTTTCAAGGAACATGAGAACTGCACCATTCTCTTAAACGTCCTTCACACTATTCAACAAAAAAATTAATCACAAAAGATGGAGTCATTTCATTGAAAATTTTGAAAATGTCCTAAGAGCGTCATGTAAAGTACCCCCATTAAAATTTCGCTTTCAAATTGAAGAGGCCGCGACATCGGCCAGATCGATTGACGAATATCGATTTCGGAGAAAACGGCTGAACGGTTTAGCCACTAGCGTTGTTCACAGATGGACAGACGTTTTGCCGTCATTCGTTTTTTCGGTATCAAGAACTTACAACATATGTATTCTGACTACACCACTTGATAAAGGATTTTTTTTTAAGTTTAGCAACTGGATTTATCCACTTTTTTTACCAGGGCCCTGTAATAAGAGTTTTCTGCCGAAATTTCGCTGTTTTTTTTCCGCAGCATTACATAACGTACTGTCTACTCCGTAGGGAGCAAGTAAAAATATAGCTGTGAAAATTATATATTTATTTCAATTGTGTACATTCGCCGGGAACATTCTACTGCTACGTAATCAAAAATGATAACATGGATAAGAGTCCAAAATGTATTGCTTATTTATCCTTGGAAATAGATTTTATTACATGGGAGCTTTTTTTTCATTCAAAATTCAAGTAGTATATGACTTAGTGTAGGGATCAGAGAATTTTAAAAATGTGCATACAATTCACTTTTTCCCCATGGCACGTCATACGCAGTTTTAAGTGTTTTTTGACATTAAATAAATAAATAAAAATATCATGTCACGCAATCAGCTTCTTATCAACACGAGTTGGCGCCTCGCAACGAAGAGTGTTGATGCGAGACAAAGCCGGCGCGCTGCAAGCTCCGGCGCGTTCCGATGGCGTCGCTGCCCCGTGGGCCCTGATTATGCTAATTGCGCGGCGCGGCGCGGCGGCCCTTCAGAGCCCACTGGGAACACGGGCGCACCCGCCGCCTGCCACTCTCCAGCAGCAGCCAGACCAAGATTGCAGGTGAAGCAACGGAAACGCGCTTTGGGAGAGTATTGCGACAGCCGTGTCGCGTTCTTCAGTGCGTGGAAAATTGAGGTTAAGGTTAAATAACACATGGTGAATAGAAATTTAAAAAATTATTATAGTGGATCATTGAGAAATGAACGATTAAATTAAACGATTCGGCATCTCCCCAAATTCTTATTTTCGGTCCTATTCCTTCCCTGGGTCTCTTCTGAGAGAAACATAGGCAGAGGGAGCTGTGATCGTTCCTGTCTCTGAGGGAGGCATTCCACACTTTGTTGTGCTCAGATCTCTCTCCTTCTATTTCATGCTCACGCATTCTCGAATGATTAAAAAGAGGATCATTGAGAAATGAAGGCTGAATTATGGCAAAAATGTTTGGCAATTTGTATTCGTAGGAGAAATATTGATATTTATTTCAATATATAGTATAGAAATATGTATATGACCATTACATACTTTCGGCGTCCAAACTGATTCGTTTTCTTGTATTTTTTTTTACTTTCTCGTATGCGTACGATGTAATATGCGTAGTGTTGAGAAAGTTATGTACTGCTGCGCCAAAAACGGCGATTTTTTTATACATAAATTATTGATGCTACAACGCCTCATAATTTCTCGCAATAGATTTAATGACTAAGCAGTATTATATTGCTACGTGAACATACAAAAGTGTTTCCAAACATCAAGAAATTTTCTCCGCTCCCAGATTGGAACTCAGGTCCTTCGAGTTAACACGCCAGCAACATTACCGCTTCAGTACTAGCCGGATCGCCAGAGTCAGCCACGAGAAAATAAATGTTTAAAAATGGTTTTATTTGACGCAAAATTACTCGAAAACTACTCGATTGTTGAAAAATATTCAGGATCTTATTTCAAGATCTGTATTTGTACAACAGATTTCATTAAAGCCTTTCCACCGATTTCCACTGGAGGACTACAATACTTTCTATTTACTACTTACGTAATAAGGAGAGAAAGTAAAAAGTCGTGTTTCCGAAAGATATTTTAGAGCTGCTGAGTATTAGAAAGTAAAAGTGAATTTCTGAAGATCGGTATAAGAAAGTCTTGAAGAAGCTAGGTCGTCAACTGACAGGCAGTGCTGCACAGTCAGTGGATGAACAAAGTGAAATTGCAACCATGCGAATGAAGGAATGCGTGAGCGAAAGAAATAAATAAAAGAGAAGGAGAGAGATTGAGCACAATGAAGTGTGAAATGCCTTCCTCAGAGGCAGGAACGATCACAGCTCCCTCTGCCTCTGTTCCTCTAAGAACGAGCGCAGTGAAGGAATAAGACCAAGAATGAGAATTTGGGGACCTGCCAAATCAGTGTCGTGAGGGAATTTTCAGACTGTATCAAGGAATATTTCGTACGGCAGATTCTGTCAAAAAAATTAACAAGATTTATCAACATTTTAGCAACCAAGGCCCGGCAATAAGAGTTTTTCTGTCCAAAAAATATGTCGTTTTCCGTCGCACGATTGCAATACATTCTCTTGTTAGGTAGTAAAGGCGAAAAAGTAAAAAAGGAAGGAACGAGGAAATATAGTAAAACGCGCACACAATAATGCGGAATATTCTTTATATAAAAAATATGAGGGTCAAGTGCATCAGTCTAGATTTACGAAACACAAATGTATGATGGCAGCAATGTTGTGCAGTGTAAGAACAAACGACGGGCACTTGATGAAATTATGTCGACCCTTGTGAGTGAGTCAATCACTGTGATAAATAGAGACCTGATTTTTAAGTAATAACATATTTTTTATCTTTCTACTTAACGTTCTCAAAATTGTAATCTTGGCGAATTGTCGCTCTCCTAACACAATATCCAATTTTTTTCGTTATATATTTTTACATACTTAGTATTATATTATTTATTTTACATATTTTGCTATTTTCACAAAATACTTTTTTATTCTATCGGTATTCTTCAATTTTATTACGATTTTTTTATGAAAAGAAGTACTTAAGTAAAATCAGCATTTTTCCTACATTATTGGTGAAATCTAGGTGTAAAAAGTAATATTGACGCCGCGTTTTGTGACTTTTAACCTTAATGTCCGAGAAACTTTGGCGATCGCCGACGTGTAACAGTTCGATGAGAATGTTACACGCTGTAGTAATTGTTTACTGGTCGTAGATAACGCCAGTTTGAACGAAGGCTTCTATTGCATCTAGTCTGGCTCAATGTGCATATAACCTTACATAAATGCACACTTGTCTGGCTGCTAAACTACGGTCCTAGAACACAATAGATAAAGTTTTTACTACTGACGAAAAGTATGATACAAAGTGTGCATTAACTTGTGCTCTCTGATTTTTAAAACGTTTGTATTATTTTTAAAATTGGTTTAGAAATATTTTTATAAATGGAATTTTGTATTATGTTAATATGTTTTATAATTAGTCTTAATTTTACATATTATATCCGATTTTACATATTTATTACATATTCTTACTGTTTTCATTACATATTTATGTATATAATTTGATTTTCATATTACATATTTTTCCGGTCTCTAGTGATAAATGAGAGGTAACAACTCAACCACTTTTCCATACGCGAATTGATATCTATCATATTTTCGACGCACGTGACCGAAACATTCCCATGCATGCTTCACCCCATTTTGTGCACGAGATCAAAATCGCGCGCAGACAGAATTCATGTTGAGGGTGGATGCATTTCCCTCTGGGTCAAGTCCATTCTGCACAGCACTATACTCGTGTTGAATTATCACCGTCCTCGAGCTAACTCTCGTATATCACACTGTCGTCTCCACATATTACAGTTACCAGATTTTGAAATATCGAGATATTGAAGAACGAATTCCCATGACTAAACCTGAAACAAATCTAATTGTTCCAGCGCAATAACTGTAATTTCATAAATTTAGTTATATTTTTATAATTGTAATAACTAACGCTAATTAAATGTACTTCTAAGATTACACAAGATTTTAATTTTAAAATTCACTAATTATAATTAGAGGTAGACAAGAAAACGTAAATATATTAAAGTACACAATCAGGTCAAACTGTCCTGTGAATGTGGCAAGTCTCATTTTCGTCGAAATCCCTAATTTTTCGATCATTACAAAAGTTAAAATTTTTTCTGTGTCTTCCTACAACTACAATATTGAATACTAGCTGTACACGCAAATTCTACTGCTACTGATGGAATTGTGCATCTTCCACTTTGATAAGTAGTAATTTCACCACTGATTTGGAAAACCAGACGCTGCGGGATAGGAACCTTTGATAACATATTTGTATATTATTTAATTTCACAGTCCTGATGTTTTTTTTCGACATTAGCATAAGTCTGAAACTTTCGTGGCGACACATGAGTATGGAACTATCTATTAATTATTAATTTACACTGACCTACGACGTGTCCATAGTGAAGTTTTATTCCCTTCATTTTCGAGGGATCACCGTCTGTAAAGTGGTAGCGATTCTCTCCCACAGAATTTCTTTAATAAATTGTTTAATTATAATATTTATTTGGCTACAACTGGCTAATTGTCAGGTGGTAACCGTAAGTCTACAGATTGACAAACACAAATTTGCAGAAAAAAACAAACAATTTAAAATATAAAGAAACAATGCAATAAAAGAATCTACATTGACTACTTCTCTACAGGATCACCCTCTAAGAGACCTCTGGAAACCCAACCGTTAACTTAAGTAATATTTTTTTTTAATTCATTAACATACGCACACCTTTATTCAGACTATTGTTACGCAGATGACCTCCCTCCCCCAATATCATTTATCACATGCATACAAACCTGAACTACATACGCGCACTCACTTACACAAGTCCATTCATAGACATGAATGCTCACTCAACCTACATCTACAACTCGTGCATACATACATCGCCGAGTACATTGCACGCATACAGTTCAGATAAAGTACACTTGCCCCACATGTACATGCATATACATCCACACATACATACCCGCATATGCTTATATATACGTTCGCACTTAGATACACTAGCGTACATTTATTTTTAAATACAGAAGCGCAATGCAAGTGAATTTATAAGTCCACCCTCTAATCATCCGATTTACGTCTTCATTTCACTTCACTACTCTAAGCTCTCGCCTTCACCTTCTTCAGGTATGTTATACAACTAATTGGTATAGCTTTTCACTGCACTACACTTCACTACACTTTCTCTACATTTCATAATACTTCACTTGAATGATTGATGATCAGCTCAACTATATTCTGGAATATGTCGATTGCATGTACTACTTATTTAGTATTTTTTTTAAACACTAAGAGGGCTACGACTGCCGCTGGGATTTTATTCCAATTCTTAATTGTGCGATTTACAAAGGAATATTTCCCTACGCCGGATCTTTGAGCTCTACTTTTCATTTTGTATTTGTGTTCGTTTCTCCCAGTTCTTGACGTAGCGTCAAGTATACTTGTTATTTCTACCCACGGATATGGAAAACGTTTTGACACTTCACGCACGATACTGTGCAATAAAACACCACTCGCCATGTGGGTTTACGCGTTTTGACGATTTTGAACAATTTCCCATCATCTTTGATCGGTAGTCAAACATTGGCGATTGCTTATCAGTATCCATTAACTATAATATTGAAGTTACGCAACTTTTTCATGGCAGTTTTCTCGACTATTTTAGGGTTTATTTGTTAAACTGAAAAATTCTTCTGATTTTTTCGTCTGCAGATCTTCAAATGGTATTCTAATAAGAAGTTCTGTATGATCTATGAGTTTCAGCAATTCGCTGTAAAGTATTATTTCATACATATTGTCTTTTCAATACGATGCCATTTTGCTCATGTTGAACCGTTAAAAAACTTAATGGAAAGTTCATTATGATGCTCTCAGCATTCCGTTTGAGGCATTTTGCCTGCACTAATAAAGATTTTGTAGTTATTAATTCAAACGCAAGGAATCTTTTGAAATGCCAATTTGAATCATTATTGAAAGTATTGTATTCGTTTAACATTAAAAATCGTCAACTATGGTGGCATTTGTTGAAAAAAATTGTCATGTAAATTTTTCTTGGATCAATAATAAATAAAACCAATAAAATATATCTGCCAAATCTTTGGCATTTTGATGGCAAGTAATGATTGTAGTTGATGATATACCAGATAAGGTATTTTAAAAGAAGGAATAAAACGATCCTCATTATTGCACTTAATAATTTTGTTTATTCTAATTTATAAAATGCACCTCTGGTGTAAATTAATAGTAGTTGCTAATAATCTTCGATGTTTCCAAAGCGGCGGAAAATAAATATTTTTTAATAAATCCTCATGTATTTTTCTGGCGCCTAAAGAAGTCATCTTTTCAGGATTATTTACGAATTCTTTACGAATGTCATTCTGAAGTGAAAGGAAACACCATTATCCTTTACATGAGTCCTAGTGTCACTCACGTTAGAGCTTCGAATCCTCCTTTCGGAAAAAATTTAGTATTTTTTAAAAATTAGGTCATTTTCCCCTCATTTTAAGTCATTTTACAGCTCATCATCGCCTAAATTTTAGGTCATTTTCAAAGAATTTGTAGTTCATCTGAATCTGGGCCCTGCCGATGGGAGTGATTTGTGTCGTGACGCTGTGAAGCGCCGGCCTTGGGCGCTCGCCGGCGAGTGGAGAGGGCGCGACGCACGCTGGGACGGCTCCCCGCCCCTCCCGCCCCTCCCGTTGCCGGTGCAGCGCCTTCGCCGGATTGAGGTCGCCGCCCAGCACCCCCGCTCCGCCACGCCCCTTCGCAGCGCCCTCCCGCCCTGCCACGCCCCCCGCTCCACCCGTCCCGCCCCCGTCTCCACCCACCTCCGTCCCCCGCTCAATCCACCCCGCTCCCCGCCCTGGCCACGCCCCCCTTTGTCGCTTCCTCTCCGCCCCGCCCCGCCCTTCCCCCTCCGCTCCGTCCCGCCGATCCTACTGCCTTGCCCCAAAGCTCTGCCCCGCCCCGCCCAGCCCCGCCCCGCCTCACTTCGCCCCCCCCAGCCCCGCCCCGCCCCTCTTCGCCCCTCCCGTCCGCCCCACTTCTCCCCTTCTTGCCCGCCCCACGTCGCCTTTTCCCCTCCCCTCCCCGCCACACGTCGCCCCTTCCCTTCCCCGCCCCGCCCCACTTCTCCCCTCCCTGCCCATCCCCACTTCGCTCCTCTCTACCCCTCCCAGCGCCACCCCTCCCCCTCCTCCTGCCCTCCTTTCCCGACCCGCCCCGGGCTCCATTTCGACCTTTCCCGCCCTTGCCCTTACTTCCCTTCTCCCCGCCCCGCTCCTCGCTTGCCACCTGCGCTATATTGTGTCGGCTCTTCCACAGCCACTGGAACTACATCGCGTCTGTATGCACTTCACCTGTCTTGGGCTCTGGAATTTCCATTATACTGGAACTTGAAGCCTAGACCATATCCCGGAGGGCATGCAGAGATCTACGTTGTGGAAAACTGATAAAACACGAAATACTCTGGAAATTTCATCGATCTGGAAAGGGAGAGAAAATGACGGAATTTCTAGCATTCGATGGATGTCTAGAGAATTTTTTGAGACAATGCTTACAATATACCGAGTGTCCCACCAACTATGAGCCACCCCCATAACTTTAAAACGGTTCACGATATCGACGGGTTGCAAGGGCTGCTGCGGGAAATATTGTCTATTTAATTTAAAATCACATTTCAAAAAGTATGATTTTTTACTCAAGCTATTTATGAGAAAAAATACAGTTCTGTTTAAAAATCAAAAAGTTATTAAATTTTTCGAAAATTAAAAATATTAAAAACAATATTTGTAAGGAATATTACTTGTCCCATGGTTCCGCACAGTTGAGCAAAACTGCATTTAGATATCGTAATTCGTTTTTATAGTTACGAGGGTTGTGCAACCGGTTAGCTGGAACCCTGCAAATGACAGTGACACACTGTCTACATTGAGCGGTAATTTATTTTCTTAGGGCTTAGCCGACAGTCGATTACCCTTTACTTTCGCACATTCGACCATACGCTAGACCGCCATACAACACACTTGCGGACTCCTCTGATCTGGGGTCTGCAGAACGCGAAGCCCTCCCCGACAACACATACACGAGAGACAAGGAACAAACAACCATGCCCAAGGCTGGACTCGAACCCACGACCCTTCGGACCGAAACGCTGAGTCGCTTGACGCTCTTAGCCACCTCGGCTATTCAGGGTGGATTAAGCAGCAATGCTGCTCTGTAATATTGAGTACTCGTATCAACATATAATTTATGTTCTTGTAAGTATTGTATTAATAATATTTGAATTTTGTTTCAGGTGAGTGGAGAAATCGCTGACATGTCTGGAGGCTGAGTGGTAGCCGAGTACGTGAGTACGAAAACAGCACTTGCATGGATTCGTAGAATGTGTGCTTATAATGTGTAACTATTCAATACGTCCTTTTAACAATTTTATTATGTCTTAAACTGTTCTGAATTTGCTTTCAAATCTGCACCTACAAGCATTAATCAATACATAAATGCAAAGAAAGGAAGATAGATGACGTGGAACTAATATACGAAAACTATATCACTGCGTTCCATCGTTCGTGTTGAAATGAATAACAAAATCCGTAAACAGCAACAGTTATTGCATTCATCAAGGCAAAAAACTGTAAATTTCCGTCATGACCATATTATACTTACAGTATACTTGATATACAATAATAATAATAATAATAATAATAATAATAATAATAATAATAATAATAATAACAAAACAAATATCACTTGATAAAAAAGAAGAACTTTCCGATTTCCCCACAATAATGCTGGCTAATTAATGAAGTCGTACTCTTATTGAGAATCTTTAATTGCTTAGAGCGTCCCCTTAGACGAGTTCGTCCATTATGAAGAGCCTGAAATATTACCGCAGGTAAATAAAAATATCGTTCAATACATGGAGCAGTAAAATTGATACAATACGTTTAACTGACATTAATGGAGTAATTTTTTGAATTCTGGTCAGCTTTTAGTAGCAATTGTTCCTCAAGTGAATTATTCATTATAACCCCGAAAC